>JAOWBP010004513.1:4708972-4761648 GCA_028571105.1 Tragopan temminckii | reverse complement strand
CTGTTTCTGAGTCAGCAGCTCCCTAAAAGCTCTATGTTCTGTATGCCAGTGTCAGATCCGAGATTGCTTGTGCCTTTTAGAACTCCAGGGGAAACCCAGCTCTGTTCTGTATTTATATCCACATTTTGTCTAAAATCAGCTCAGTAGTCGCACCTTCATCATCTGTCTGTCCTTCTGGTGTTGACATATACAACATTATGTGAATAGTTTATACTTTCAGGGAGTTGCAGTTTCCTTCCAAGTTAACATGTTGGTAGAGCACAAAAGGGCAAACTTCACAGGCAGCGGTGACTGCAATATGGAGACTTGTAGAGGAAAGAATTCTACAAATGCTCTATTGAGAAGAGTCCCTTAAGGTTATACCAAAAATAAGGAACTAATATATTACCAAGTGTATATTCATGTTAAAATACCTGTCTTAAGTTCTAAGTGTTTATTTAAATGCTTTACTGGTCACTTTCCTTAAAGTCTATGATTCTGTAAAATTACTCTGAATTCTTTATGAAAGTCACAGGCTTAGTCCTGCAGCCCCTAGCTGAATGTACAGGAGAACAGCCACCCACAGGTACAATATGAGCTGCTCCAGGGTATATTTTTTCCATTTTAACATTGCCTGCAGAATTCACTGAAAAAACTGTTTCCTGTGTGATGTTGCATCTACAACTGAGAACTGTAGGAGTCAGAGTTGCAGCATACTTGTGTGTGAGGGAAGGGATACTCGTAAGACCAAAGAATTAGTCACAGCACTGTCGCTGGTCAGTAAATATGTAATGCAGTAGTAGCACATCGGCTACGTGCCCTCCCATTCTCAGAGAGTGTGGGAATTTTAGGGATTCCCCCTTTGACTGCTGTCTATTTGTTATCTCAATCTGCTGTTTTGCATGCATAACTCTAGGGTATATAAAATGCTTTGGCCTCACAGGAGGGATACAGAGCTGGAGAGACTGAAAGAAAGCAACTTGGGCAGAGAAGTCCCTCTCCTAGCAGATTTGGAAACATCTCTCACAAAAACACGGTAAGGGCACTGTGTCTCATTGCTCTATTGGCTTTTCATTTGCTGCAGCTTGCAAAATGAAATAACTGTATAACAAACTATTTTTTTTCCTTATTAGAAGTGAAGTATTGGAATCAATCTCCTCTTTTATTTCCAAGCTACCCTGCTACTCTGAAAACTTCATCCCTCTTCCAGCAGACTTTAAGAGTTTGTGGGTGTAATGGGTAATACCATAAATGTTCTTTGAGCAACTCTGTTGTGAAAGCATAGAATGCAAGCAAGTTATTATACTAATTGCCAATGAATGGAAAATAAAACATTAAAAAGGATGCTCCTTCCTTCTCTCCCTCTTTTCTGTCTGTCTTTTCTCTCTTGTTTTCTCTGGTACATGCTTTCTCTTTCACCCTCTTTACTGCTCTCTTTATTTTTCTCTTTTTTTCTTATTTCTCTTTTTTCTTTTTTTTCTTTTCTTTGTTTTTCTTCTTCTCTCTTCATTTTTGCATGCTTTAAAATGATACACAGCAGTATAATTTATAATAACGCACAGGCGCACTGCAGCATTTTTTTATTGTAATATAGTGATCTAGATTTGTTCCAATATTGTAACAGTACACAAATGCTTATTGCACACTGTGTATTTTACTTGGGTTAACAGACAAGTTCTAGCACCTTTCAGTTTCTGCACGGATAGTTGCATTCATTTGTTTTCCTGTGTGATTTTACAGCACGCAGCATCCTGGGAGCCTAAAATGTGACTGTTATGAAACATACAAACTCTGGGACTAATTCTGCTTTACCAAGCAGTTTTCTGCTTTGCTCCTTTTTTCCTGACACACCTTCACTGGCACAAAAATTTCCTTTTGGTAGAAAATCTATGTTATAGTAAATAAAAATAAGCTGCTTACAGTCTTATATAAATGCTGGATTTTACATTCAAATATGTGCCATATATCTTACGAAATACAGAATTCAGCATCTTAGAATTCCATTTGGTTCAGGCAACTGAATATATTGCAAAATGCTTTGATTTAATTTAAAAACTTTCTTTTTCCTGATGATAATCATTGTATGAATAACAGCAAAATTTTGCATCCTTTTTTTCTTGCAAAGATACAGTGATATAAATTAGTACAACATTTAATGACACGTTACAAACTTTTGAAAAGCAAAGAGCATTTCAAGGTGTGTCTTTCAGAGAAGTTAAGCATGGATGTGTTGGCTGTTTTAGGCTATTATTTACCTAATAATAGAGTAAAACATGGTTGTGCTATTGCTAAAAATAACAGTTCTCCTTGTCGCTGTGTCATTACTATAAGTATCTAGTAATTTTTCCTTTTTAAATGCTGAAAGTTAATTAGATCAAATTTGCTAATCTGCAGAGTTTCTGCATCCTCTTAAAGGGAGTTACCTTCTTAGTCAAAAACTGACCTTGTGGTTTTTTTTTCTCTCCTCAGAAGCGTTCCCACATCACACAAAACAAGATTTCAGCACTGTGAAGTAAAAGCATAAATAAAGTGTACAAAATGCTGTGTCCATGGCAGTTTTCATTCAAACCTCGTGTTGTTAAGAACCAGTCCTCTGAACAGAAGGATATCAATAATAATGTGGAGAAAGATACGAAGTTCCATGGGTAAGATCTTTGTCTTTAATAGTTTTGTGGTTTTGCTTTTGTTTGAAAAGGAAAGATATTGTTGTGTGCTTCTACTGCAGTAACTTTAACAAAAGAGCAGTTGTCCCTGGGGGCATTGGGTGGTGTTGATTTAATAAGGTGGTGTTGGTTTACTGAGGTACATTTAAGCTTTTGTATACATAATTGAGGAAATAAAGCATTGTAGTTAACTGTCATGGTTCTAAATTTCTCTGGTATGCTATAATGGTTACATGTGTGCTAGGACTTCGGAGGCGTTTGTGTGCTATAAAAACATAAAAACTAAGCACATTGCTTTCTATTGTATTGTCTTTTTGTCTTTTAAAGCTTTGTGAAAGATGATGCCGAATTACACAGTCTAAGCAAGAAGCGGATAGAGATGTCACCTATAATCACTTCAGCAGAGGTCAGTGATGGAGAGGGGTCTGTTTCTAGTTTCACCAATACTGACAGTTCACACAGGTTGTGCTTACTGCTCAGAACCTTTCAGAGTTCTCATGCAAGGAGTAAGTGTGGTTACATGAGCTTAGGGGTGCTGTGAGATCTTTGGATGAAAGTTCTTTTCCGAATGAAAAGGTGCTTTGGTACGTCTTGATGCCAGGTACCTGGCCCAGTAGGACTGGAGTGCCAAATCCCTTTATTCCTTTGAAACCCAAGCTTTATCCTTTCTCTAATTTTGTCTGATCTGCTTTTTTTTTCCTGAGCCTATGACTTTGAAATTACAAAGCTGTTTGTAGTGGCGAATACTGTTTGGCTAGTACAAAAACGCTTTTGGCTGTTTCATATCAAACTGTAGATCAGGTCAATAGTTTTGTACTCAAATGAATAAATAGTCCTCTTGGAGAAGATCGTATGTCAGTCTCTGCCTTTAAATTGTAGTATTCAATAGTAACATAAAAGTAAATTTGAAGCATTATGATATTTAATAGGTGTGAAGATAGTGTGTATTTTTATCTTTTCTATGGCCAGAAACCCCCACAAAATGGTATCAAAGTTTCAAACCAAATATCAAGATGTCCTAGACACGTAAAAGTAAGGAACTTGGAAAATGGATCCAGCCTTCTTGACACATTACACCTGACAGCAAAGGAGGTAAGACAGGAACCTAAGCAGTAATTTTTCTGAACTTTCTGAAGACCTGTAGTGCAACATTGCTTTTTAAAATTTTGTTATTTTTCAGGTTATCAATTGTCGGACCAAAGCTTGCCAGGGAGCACTCATGACCCCAAAGGGCCTGGTGAGAGGCACTAGAGATGGGCCAGTTCCTCCAGAAGAGCTTCTACCTCAGGCAATAGACTTTGTCAAGCAGTATTACAGTTCATTTAAAGAGTAAGCTAACTGTATCTTCATTTTTGGAATAAAAATCCTCTACCTCCCTACCTGTGTGTGGGACTAGGCTGCTTAATTTCTTCAGAGGTATTGGCAGTTACATAGTATGCTTCCAAAAAAGTGGTGATTATTAAAAAACGTGAACAGAATCATTACTGCACTTCATATTCTGCTTCTGCAATCCTAGGTCTAGAGATGACTACCGTGGACTATTTCAGTGCATTTCTCAGCCCCATCCCTTCAGAGTGTGTTGCATTATAGCGTACTAGAATAAGCAGGTTCTTCAGGGCTCTCCCAGATTGTGACTTTCTGTTTTCTTAACATTGGATGTTAATGGGATTATCCCCTACTCGGATTAGTCTTAGACATGTGGGTAATGCTAGTAGTTTGTGCTGTTCCAAGCATCTTTTCTCTGTGTCCTTCTATTGTATGTTTTGCTTCTCAAGGCTTTGGCCAAAGTGTGGAAGGACAGTTGATGCCACAGAGCTTCTCAACCTTGCTCTATGCTATCATCAACATAAGATTACTGAGCATGCTGAGAGCAATGCTTTAACTTCAGAATTGGTTTGTTTTTACAAAAATAGGGATGGTGCAGAGACATCTTGTTGCAGGAAAAGCTGGAAGAGCTGCCTGAAGTCCAAGAATTTGCTGTGACAAAGTTTTCAAGTGACAAGCTTTCAGTGACAATTCAGCATTTGTGTATTTCACTATAAAATATTATCAGGCTTTCAAACAGACTCAGCCACATAATGGCTTCTTCTTTAGAGACTTTGAGCTCTTCTACAAAGCTTTATTCCAGCAGAATCTCTCAGAAAGTCCCTGTTTTACTTACAGACTATGGTTACTTGCCAGAGTATTACGTTTGCACATCTCTGTGCCTGTGGTATTTGATCACATTGATTTACACTGTCTTATATACTTGCCCTTGATCTTTCATCTTGTTGAAAATGTGAAAACTCTCAGACAGTGCAGGCTATTTTCATTCTGTCTGTAGACCAACAAAACAATTTTTGTCTGTGCTGTGATAAATATTTCCTAATGTTTTGACTTCATTTTCTATTATCAAACTAAAAAAAATTAGAGTTGGTTTCCTTAACAAAATAATTGCTCAGCACTTCCTTTTTTTTGTGTCAAAATCTTACTTTGCTCAGAAGACTTCTGTCCCTGTGAAAGTAATTGAACTTTGAGAGAACAGTCGGTGTATTCCCATGTTGGGCTGAAGCTGGTCTGTTCTCTAAGTTCTATTTGATTGTGTTTTGACATTTTTACCAAACTAGTCTGGAAAATCCAAATTTAAACTGAAAATTTGCACAGAAAAACTTGTCGTCAATGAATATTTGCATTGGATGGTGAAAGGGCAGTGTTACTAGTTCAGTTTCTATTGTGGTAGTTTCTTCATGAGGCTAGTAAGCTGTCATTTGTACTCAGGCCAATTCCTAAATTCAGAAGCCACAAAAAAGTCATTTGATCAGACCTCAGTTAGAATCCTGTGTATGTAACTCATCCCTTTACCTGGAATATCCACTGCTTTGGATAAAAAATTTCAGACCCTAGGCTATTGCAATAGGAAATAGTTGTATTTTGAGGACAGAAGTGTGGTGCAATAGAGAGGATGTAGGGAGCAGATGATGGTGACTTCTCATACCTGGAACACGGTGGGATTGCTCACTTTTGAGATAATGAATGCTCTCATAAATGATAAAATATATTGACCCATTTCACACCCAAATAGCGAGGATACATGAGAAGGACAGATTTCTCAGTGTATATCAAACTTGCACTATCTGAAGCAGTATAGATACCAATCCCCTCCTTTGAAATGGGCTCTACCTGCATAATAGTGCATGAAATCAGCAATGCAGATGAAGGTCTCTTGCAAAAGGATGCTTTGGCATTGAAAACTTGATGGTTTCAGCAGTGTCTGAGCTCTTCTTGACCCAGAACAAAAAGAGGCATCTGCAATTTAGATCAATTGTAAGTAATGAAATTTTCATTGTTTCCTTTCATGGCTGTTTCCTGTTCAACAGGTTAAAAATAGAAGAGCACCTGGCCCGGCTAGAAACAGTGACCAAAGAGATAGAAACAACAGGAACCTACCATCTGACAAAGGATGAACTGATCTTTGCTGCCAAACAGGCCTGGAGGAATGCTCCAAGATGTATTGGGAGAATTCAGTGGTCCAATCTACAGGTAGCTTATGACTCTAAAAATTATGGCTGAATAGCTGTCTGCTGCACGTTGGTAAAATGTGCCAATTGCTTCAACTGAGGACTGTCTTTCCTGTACATATCATAAAATCAATATTTTCTTGTACTTCTCTGTTCCATAGTAGAAGGAAAACTTATGTAGGATTGGTTACAGTTAAGAACCAATCAAATTATGGAAGCAGGTCCATCTCTTGGGCCTTGGAGGATTGTTACATGTGAAAGTAAATGAACGGTAAAAATAAACCTTTCCTAGAAGTGAATTGAGAAATACTGATTTCCTATCCTTAACTGTGTTAGAAAAATAATATGCTTGTATTACTCTTTCAAAATTATTTTTTTTCTTTACCTTTTTGGGGGAAACATACAGGTGTTTGATGCACGTGATTGTAAAACAGCCACGGAAATGTTTGAATATATCTGTCGCCATATTCAGTATGCCACAAACAATGGAAATATAAGGTAAGTCTCTTCTATTTCATTTGAATTTTAAATAACAAAAATTCCATCTAGATCTGGATTCAGAACTCCACAATAGACCTGGTGTGATCTATCTAAATATTTTGACTACTTGTCTCTGCTCTTAATTCTTCTGATACTTATGTGTTCCTCTCACATGCACCATCAACCATTTTGAAAGTTTTTAACACTTGTGGCTAATGTTGCAGAAGGCTTTCATAATTCCTGGGGAAATAAATGATTTGAAGACTTGGGGAGATGGGTGAAAAGAATGAATTATTTTATTCTTAATGATGTTTATTTTGGAAATATAAAATAATTGCTGCCAGTAACAATCTATATCTTAATAATCAGAATGTGTTTGATGTGCTGCTGTGATGTAATTGAGTTTGATCATTTCTCTGAGCAGATCAGCCATCACCATCTTCCCTCAGAGGACTGATGGGAAACATGATTTCCGTGTTTGGAACAGCCAGCTCATCCGATATGCTGGATATCAAATGCCAGATGGGTCTGTCATAGGAGACCCTGCAAGTGTGGAGTTCACAAAGGTATAGTTCCAAATACAGAGTCATAACTGTTTTCCATCTTGATTAACTCACCCGTGTTTCATTTATTTTTCTTGTTTTTTTTTTTTTAATGCAGTCTGGGAGGGAGCTATTTATTTCCTGCCCCACAGATTCTAGGTGCAGGCTGAAGCAACAGTTTCTTACTATGCAGTGAAATACTCCCCTCCATCTCAGAACAGAGCTAAAACTCCTCTTAAATCTTGGTCTTGTTTGAGTGGGAAGACAACCTTTAACACTGAGAATTTTCCTCAGAGGGTTAACAGGGGGGAGGACTTCAAAAATGAAATTCACTTTCTTTACTTACAGTTGTGCATTGAGCTTGGGTGGAAGCCGAAATATGGCCGCTTTGATGTAGTTCCACTCATTCTCCAAGCAAACGGCCAAGATCCAGAAATATTTGAATACCCGCCAGAGATTATCCTTGAAGTACCAATGGAGCATCCAAAGTAAGCATACCAGGTTTAGCTAATCGCATTTTTGCCTCTGCCTCACTGTGGCAGGTGCTTATCCTGTGCTTGTGGCAGTCATTTTCTCAGTTCTTTGTTAAGATGAAATTATAGTAAATTGTCCTGAAAGACAAAATGCCTTTTAGAACAGTAAAATGAGATTTAAATTAACAAAGTCTATGGTAGTTCTGTTGCATTTTTTTTAATATTCTCCATTTCAATCAGATTCAGAATTAAAAAACAAACAAAAAAACAAAAGACAAACAAAAACAACATAGTTTCTTATGTCAGTGGAATACGCATGTAAAATACGCTTGCACTCGCAACAAAATGCTTATTGCTTTTTTTTTCTTTGTTTCTTGCTTCATCTTTGCTTTGGAAGCGAGCTGCAGATTGCAGAACTCTGTCATACTGTTCCTCAGTTTCTTTAGCAGGCCATTCCCAGTTACCACTGGGTTGTATGCGAAAACTTTGCTACAAGCTTTTGCAGATTGCTTCATAGGTTGGTCTCCCTAGAGACAGTGATCTTTCACTTCCTGGGCTTTTCTGGTTGTTGCCTAAGGGAGGAATACATAAAGTAACAAACTAAATGTTTATTTAACAGATATGAATGGTTTAAGGAGTTGGATCTGAAGTGGTATGCTCTGCCTGCTGTTGCCAACATGCTCCTTGAGGTGGGAGGCCTGGAATTTACTGCGTGTCCTTTCAACGGCTGGTACATGGGAACAGAGATCGGAGTGCGAGACTTCTGTGATGTACAGCGGTACAATATCCTGAAGGTAATCTCCTGAAATGAGGGATTTTGTGACTCTGAGAATGGATTTGTTGCTAGTTCCAGTCTGCTGCTGACAAGGCAATGGAGTCCTGGATGTTAGTTGCAGATCTTAGGCTCCTTCCCTCTGCGAGTTAGTATTGATGACTTAGAACCAGAAGCTGTCATTCTCTAATCATTTGGTCCAGCAGAGCCCCCCCTTCCTTCTCCAAACCAGAATAGAGGCCTCATGATACCTCAAATACCAAATATGTGTGGCTCTCACTTTTTCCAGCATAAGATTGACCTTTCTTTCTCGAATACTTTTATCTGCATGTTAATGTGATGAGGTGGAGAAATCATGACATGTATATAGAGCATAGTAAATTTGCTTTTCCCTTTTCTCTCTCTTTTCCACTTATAGGAGGTTGGAAGAAGAATGGGACTGGAAACCAACAAACTTGCATCACTGTGGAAAGACCGAGCTGTTGTAGAGATTAATGTGGCTGTGCTTCATAGCTTTCAGGTAAGTCGGTGAGTCAGGTATCTGGAAACGCTTTGTATACTGTGTTTTTTCATTTCACTTACAACAGCTTCATACAAGTATAGTGCTAGTGGGCCAACACTCAATGTACAGGAGGTTACCAATATAATTCCAATGTAGTTATTATTTGTCTATGCCTGGGAAAGCAGGGGAATGTAAATGCCCTGTTATTGCCAGAAAAAAACTCGGATAGAGGGGAAAGGGAGAAAAAACGAAAAGGAAGCTAAAGGCAAGATTGTTCATCATATTAGCCCAGATGTCTATGTGTCAAAATCTACATAAAGCCACGGAATTCATGTATTTCATTCACAATTACAGTCTTTTTAAGATATCATGACATTATGAAAGATGGGTAAAAATGAAACATAGGCTTTTCAGCATGCATTCTCAGTGCTGGAAAGGTAAAATGCTGATGTTAAAAATAAATGAAAAAGGACTTAAAATTCTTAGTCAAAGGTCCACCTATATCTTCATTTTATAGTTGTTAGTAGTAAATATTTCCCAACACTGTATAAATTCCTTGGAATACTAAGCAAGCAGAAGGATTACATTAACTATGGAATGGACTTTTTTAATATATATTTCTCTTTTTGCAATTATTCTAGAAACAAAATGTTACTATCATGGATCATCACTCAGCTGCTGAGTCCTTCATGAAATACATGCAGAATGAGTACCGTGTGCGAGGAGGCTGCCCAGCTGACTGGGTGTGGATTGTACCTCCTATGTCAGGGAGCATAACTCCTGTGTTCCACCAGGAGATGTTGAACTATGTCCTCACTCCCTTCTTTTACTACCAGGTACATGTCAAAAAAATAAAGATTCTAGCAGACAACTTCAGCAGTGCAGATGATAATATGAGATACAGAAGAGTCTGAATGGAAAGCCCCTATTATTCATATTGCTCTTAGTCTTGGTACATCCAAATCAAAGTTTACTGGATAAATTTGTAAAAGAGCAAGCAATTTCTCTTTTACTGTGCAAGATAATTTTAGTTCTGTTGAATTCCTAGGCTATAAATATAATGCAGTTTAGTGCTGTAGAGACTGGTCAGTGTTTGTACAGGCAGCAAATCATAGATGTAGATACTGTCAAATCTGTTCCTTTCAACTGTAAACAAATTGTGTATTTGTTGTTTTGCATTTCTTATCTGAAATGCAGTTTTTTTTTTAAATTGAAGGTGGATGCATGGAAAACACACATCTGGAATGATGAGACCCGTAGGCCAAAGAAAAGAGAAATAAAGTTGAGCATTTTGGCTAAGTAAGTTGTTCAAATAAACATCATAATTTGTTGAAATATTCTATTTTTCTGGTGCTTCCCTTACACTTTTTTTTGATAATTATTACAGTAGGGATGACCTGGTTTGTTTGATTTATAGACTTGCTTAGTACACGCTTAGGTAATGCTCATATCTAATGTTCTTATTCAGGGCTTTCTATATTGTATTGCTTCTTAACAATCTTCCAAGGAATAGCCATGCTCAAAATGAGTCTTATCTAGGAAATTGCTTCTGCATCAGTCTGAATTTCCACACAGCTACATTCAAAATGATACATGATGTGCTTTTATTTTCTCAGGGCTGTACTCTTTGCGTCACTGCTCCTGCGAAAAACAATGGCAGCCAGGTCCAAGGTGACTGTGATCTATGCAACAGAGACTGGGAAATCAGAAACATTAGCCAGCAATCTGTGCAGTTTGTTCAGCTGTGCCTTCAACACTAAGGTAAGGAAAAATACGTCACTTAAATTAAACAGAAGATGAAGTTTGCCTAGTTTTATCAGCTTCTGCGAGATTTTTCATTCTCTGAGCCTGTGTTTTGTATGTCTGCTAAATGTAAGTTAGACCTTAGATTTTGACTTCTTTCATAAAGAATAATGCCTTGTAAATTTGGTCAACAGTCATCTGACAACAGAGAGATCTAATACTAGTTCTTATGTCTCCTAGCAGTTTCTCATGAGCTTTATATCTTCCAGATTCTGTGCATGGATGAGTACAACATCAGTGACTTGGAAAAAGAAACGCTTCTTTTAGTGGTTACTAGCACTTTCGGAAATGGAGATTCTCCAAATAATGGAAAGGTACTATTTGCCTCAGAAGCACATATGCAACTCAGCTCAGAGAATGCTGAGATGAGCACTTCGGAGTTCTCTCTGAACCAGTGATAGGACCTGAGGGAACAGCATGAAGCTACTTCAGGGGAAGTTAAGACTGAGAAATAGGAGAGGGTTTTTTACCAAGAGGGTTATTGGGCACTGGACCAGGCTACTTAGGGAAGTGGCCGTGGCACCAAGATGCTGCAGTTCAAGACATATTTAGGCAACACTCTTAGATGTATGGTTTAATTTTTAAGTAATCTTTTGTGGAGCCAGGAATTGGATTTGATTATTCTTTTGGGTCCCTTTCATCTCAGGGTATTCTGTGTTTCAAAGTCAACCTTTCATTTCTCATGTATGTAAGTAAGGTATAAATCAGAGTCTCACTTCTCTTTTAAATGAAAGAGTATTTTTCTAACATTACATGTTTTATGAATTTTTATACAGACATTAAAGAACTCCTTGCTCACCCTGAAATTGCTGAGAAAAAAAATTAGGTAAAAATAATTTGTTATTTTGTTTATTTAAGATGAATCCTTTTGTATTTCATTCACCATAACATAATGGTCTTATTTGTAACTCCTTCTGCAGATATGCTGTGTTTGGCTTGGGGTCCACAATGTATCCTGAGTTCTGTGCCTTTGCTCATGCCATTGACCAAAAACTGTCCCAACTGGGAGCTTTGCAGCTCACTCCAGTGGGTGAAGGAGATGAACTCAATGGTCAAGAAGAGGCCTTTCGCACGTGGGCGGTCACTGCATTCAAGGTGACTACATAAATATCTAGCTTATGTATTAGTTAATTTATTCATTTCAATTATTTTGGTCTTTGCTGGCATCCCAGAAAAATAGAGAATAATGAAGGAAAACAGAGATGGAATGTTATCTGAATTTTGAACTTCCCTTTCATCTGCTGCTTATTTAAATTGAAGGGGAAATGAGATCCCTTTTCTGTAATTTGTTAGTATTCGCATAAAGTTCCACAAAACCTTTGGATAATGAGATAGCCAGTATAAGTAAGGACAGTAGCATCTTAATTTTGCTAAGTAGATCTTTTTTTTTTTAGCTAGATTGATGTAGAAGTGGAAACTTGCTGAAATCCTATAGCATTACTGAATTCAACAAATTCAATAAATAACAACAGTCAGTGAAACTGAAATCTCCCCATAAACATAGCACCAGCAACTGAACAACAAACGTATGACAACAGTAAGAATATTTATTTTCCATGAATAGTCATAATTACTACTTTTTTCTAGACTGCCTGTGACATTTTTGATATCCGTGGGAAAAACAGTATTCAGTTACCTGAGATATACACATCAGATGACAGCTGGAATCCTAAGAAACATAGGATAGTACATGACTCTCAAACCATGGACTTGACTAAAGGTATTTGTTCCGACTTTCTGCTTCCTCTATCAATTTTACTTCATTTACTTTACATCTGGATTGGAAAGGTTGTCTGATGTTGGTAAGTCATACTACAGCTGGATGGTGGAATTCCTGTAATGAAATAGTGGTCAAAGAAAAAAAGATATCATTTTACGCTGGATAAGTCATTACATCTTCCAGCACAAAAACATCAGAATACCAGAGCTGATATACATTTTGATAATCCCAGAAGAATTAGAGTTGAGGTGCTTTTAGTCAAAGAAGCTGTGCATAGAGGACATGTGGCTGACGAGAAGTATATGTTGTTTTAGAGCAGGTGTGGTTCAGTTCTGTTCTCTGTATTCTTGGAAGATCTATTAAACAAACCTAATGACAGAATTTTTCATTAGTCATGTCCTCTTTTCTCAACAGCACTGGCAGACATTCATGCAAAGGATATAATTCCCATGAAGCTGAAATTCAGACAGAATCTTCAGAGTTTCAAATCCAGGTATGATTCCTCATTTCTTTGAATATTGCAGTACATTTTATTAAAATCTTAAACAATTAAAATGTTTAGTTATAAACATCTCTTCCATATGTTACTGAGAAATATATTCAAATTTTGTACCATCCTTAGTAGAAGTAAATCATGATCACCAGACCACAGCAATAGTTAGGGACTTCGCTTCTGTGTAGATAGTAGCTGATTTCCCAGTGGAGTCTCTGGCAGCAGAGGGAACTAAATAACTTGATGAATATGGCTCTCTGATATCTACTAAATGTGGAAGGTCAGGTGTAAGGTTCCTCTCCTTTGCTTGATCTGCTACATGCCAGACAAATATTTATCTCATTTAGGAAAAACAAAATTGCCCCTTAATAGAGGGAAAAAAATGTTGAGGGTGGAAAGAGATACAGTACAAGAAGCTGCTATGGGTTGTACTACAAAGCAAGCTGGGACAAGACAACATAAAAATACAAAAAGATAATAAGTGCACTGGCTTCTGTCTTAGAAATAGCATCCATGAATGCCTTTTCAACATCCTCCAGGAAGTCTCTTTCATCCCTGTTCTAAATGCAGTCGTCTTACAGGATGTACTCTGAGCTGCTGTAATGTGCGAGCTATTCAGTCTTCAGTAGAGCTGCACTTCCTGCCACTGGCTGACTGCAGGCATACTGGACAGATCAGGCAGCACTTCAGCATCTTACTTGTTTTCGTAGAAGTCTTTCACATGTCTATACTGTTTTTATTTAAGTCTCCATGAATTACTAAGCTGATCTGATAATTTGATAATGAACAGTAAGCCCTTGCCAACTGTCACTTCACATTTATGTCTTTTCTATGTAATTTAAGGGAATTCCTGTCAACGTAATCATGATCTAACTGATCTCTTTTTTTTCTACATCTAGTCGTGTTACCATTCTAGTTAAGCTTTCCTGTGAGTCTAATCAGGAAGTGCACTACCTGCCTGGAGAACATATTGGGATTTTCCCAGGCAACCAGCCAGAATTAGTCCACAGCCTCATTGCACGTGTTAAGGATGCCCCTCCAGCTGATCAGACTATCAGACTTGAAACCTGTACTGAAGGTAAGTTGGTTCCCTTCACATTTGATAACAGAGGATATTTGATGGGTTTTCCTAAAATTCATGAGAATTTTTATAGGCTGAATTTGATTATAGTATCCTCCTTTTAAGTTTCACTAGGATTTTGCTGATGCTTTCAGGTATTCCTCTAATTCTAGATTCTGTTTTTATGTACTAAGGCAGTTCATGGTAACTTCACCAATGTTATCCGATATTTTGGGCTGACACTATTTGTGATTCAGTTCCTAAATTGGCTATTGACTGCAATGAAATTAGTCTAGAGTTTCCTTATTGTTGTTACATATCAATGTCTTAAAATGGATTTACATGTCATGACCATTTTTTTTACACCTTAGAAGCTGCAGTCTGTGAAATCATGGGACTCTTAACACACAGAAAGATGATTTCCATCATTCTTTTTGCTTAAAACATAGAGCTTTGTTACAGTGCAGTTCTCTGCATCAGATTCTCTACTCTCAAAAAGCTTGAAAGCTCACATTAACCTGTGGTCCAGATCTGTATGCAACCTAATCAGAAGTCATATTTTAAAAGACACTGAGTTTTGCAAAGCACTACAGTTGTTAAATGCCTTGGGAATTGCCACATGTTCTTCTACTTCCCTTGTTTCCAGGTGGCTATTGGGCAAGCGAGAAAAAGATTCCAGCTTGCACACTCTCCCAGGCCTTGACATATTTACTTGATATCACTACTCCACCTTCCCAACAACTTCTAAAAAAACTCTCCCAGCTGGTAACAGCGGAAGGAGACAAACAGAGACTGGAAGTTTTATGTCATGTAAGTATTAGGCCGAAGTTACACTAAACGTGCTACATAATGGATCATTTGGTGCCCTTCTAAAGCAGAAGCTTTAGAAATGCTTGTAGTGATGGTGTTTGATTTCCATTTCTCTGTTACATATTCTGTGGGCGTGTTAAACCAACCAGAGAAAGGGTGATCTTATGGCTTAACTTATGCGTGGGAATCAAGAATTTTCTTCAGATCTGGTATTTCCTGTGTGATTGTGGGTGGGTCGTTTTGCCTGCCTGTTTCTCTTGCCTGCCCTGTGGTGGTTTCTGATGAGATACCATTAAAAAATCTCAGAATTTGCAGAGGGAGAGGCTGCAGAGGAGCTGCTAGGTATTTTTGTCATGGAATTTGATACCAGTAAAGTAGAAGCAATGTCACTTCAAGTAACCAAAGACTCATAGGTGTGGTAACTGCTTTGTTCTGCTGGGATCAGCAGCACTCAGTTAGCGCTCAACCGGACCTGAGCCTACACAGTTTTCTAGATATCCCATAGCCAGGGGGCTGAAAAACAGCTTCTGCTTCAGTTTCTATATCCTCTCTGAGAGAATGTATATGTGAGAAAAATTATAGTGGATATTTCTGTTTCCAAAAATCAAACAACTTTTTCAGGAAACCCTAGTATTAGTCTAGGGATGGTTTTGAGAATTCTCTGCTGATTTGCAGGTTATTGGATATTTAATTGAATATAAAGTAGGAATCTTATTTTAAAAGTTACTTTTCAAACATCCTTGCTCTCCTGAACTCAGCATGGCCTGGTAACATTGTGATGGTGGCTTTTGGCTTTTAGAGCACAGAAGAATACAATAAGTGGAAGATTTACAACAGCCCAAACATCCTGGAGGTCCTGCAAGAGTTTCCTTCTGCTGAAGTCTCAACAGCTTTCTTACTGACTCAGCTCCCACTTCTCAAACCCAGATACTACTCTGTCAGTTCCTCCTGTGACATGACACCCAGAGAGATTCATCTGACGGTTGCTGTGGTAAACTACAGGACAAGAGGTAATAAATTGTGTTTTTTAAATTTCTGTCTCAATTAAATATTATTTAGTCTGTGTTGTGGTCCAGAAAAATCTGTGTATGCTATATGGCATGAAACATATCTGTAACAAAGTTTGTGTTGTGATACGTGCAGAATAGTACATAGCAGTACAGATACTCATACTGTATCAGGATTTGTTAAAATAGTGCATCATTGGTATATCATTTTATAAACGATTACTAGGTCATTTATATGCTTATTTATATAAGCATAATGTTAAGTAGAAACTATGTTTTTTAAAAAACAAGCAGCTTTTGAATGCTTACAAATAATTTTCCTTTCTTCTGATTAGATGGACAAGGGCCATTGCACCATGGAGTCTGCAGCACGTGGCTGAACAAAATAGCTCTCAATGAAACAGTCCCGTGCTTTGTGCGCAGGTGAGCGTATGCCATAGGAAGAAGCCAAGGAAAATCATGGAATAAGAATCATTAGGCAAATACTTGCTGTATAATTCAGTGAAGCTTCTTTCCCTAGATGACTCCTGAAGTTAATTCCCGTGAAATTTTCAGGAAATTAATAGAAATTTTATTGGATTCTAATGAAGGAAATTGTTCGATGCTTTTAGAAGTCCATTCAGACAGGTCTTCTTAGTTTCTCCCAAGTGTTAACACCATATGTACTGTGGTGCAGATGGGTTGGGGAAAAGGAAGGGGCAAAGGGTAGAGGTGATCACGTACTGTTTTCTGCCATGTATTTCAGCTGTACCTCGTGACCTCAGGTAAGGGCTGAAGCCAGTTGTTGTTTCTACAAAATCACTGATGGTTACTATCCTAAATCACTGGGCACTTATCAAGGTTTATTTTGTAAAAAAACTAGAGAATCTGATTCTTCAGTCGTTCAAGATACATTTATCCTCTCCTACAAAGCATAATAAGAGAAGATTCAAGGCAGTAGAGATGATCACTAAGTATCATTCTGTCAACTTTCTATGAATACTTTTATGCTGAGTTTTACTTTACCTAATCAACATATTTTTGCATGTTAGTGCTGATGGATTCCAGCTCCCAAAGGAGCCAGCCAAGCCGTGCATTCTTATTGGCCCAGGAACAGGAATTGCTCCATTCAGAAGTTTCTGGCAGCAGCGTCTCTATGACTTGGAAAAGAAAGGTACTTACAAGGACTGCCACTTGGGGGAGGCCAAAACTCATCCAGCCAGAAGATATCCATAGTCCTCCAAAGAAAATCTCTTCAGGTGGAGGTTTTGTTTGGAGAACTACAAAACTGGTGGAGACACTTCTAAACTTTAGCTAAGTAACTACCTATGTAGAGATTTGTCATCACAAGACTGAATCAAACATTAAACATTAGTCAATAATTCCATCCCACATAAGACCATTCTGGTGGTCTTGAGGTATTTGGTCACTCAGAGGGAGTAGACTATCTGTATAAGTACTACATGCTCTGCATCTGCTCAGCTCTCACAAAGGGGCCACAATGCAGAGAGGAAATGCTTTGGCCTGCCTCTATCATCCTGCTTGGGAAATGTGCTTCAATAGGTGATTCCGCATAGTACTTTGAAGTATCAGGCAGATTCAGTCCTAATGCAGACTTAAAATCAGGAGCTGTCATTCGTGCACACATACTCCTCAGAGTTTTAGCAAGAAAGACTAATTAGAAATAGTGGTTACATTGCCCAACTGAGCTGATATGACAGGGCTCTCTCTGGGGGCTGTGGTATGAGATAATAGGCCTTACTAGGAAAGCCAAAATAACTGTCTGATATTGGTTTCAGGGATCAAAGCTGGTGACATGATATTACTGTTTGGCTGCCGGCAGCCAGATATGGATCATATCTACAAAGAAGAAGTTGAAGAAATGAAGAGGAAAGGAGTTCTGAAAGAAGTTTTTACAGCTTACTCCAGGCAACCTGGTCAACCTAAAGTAAGGGTGGTTCTTTTGTTCTTTAAGAGCTGGCCCCTTTAGGAAGAGTCCCTCAAGTTAATGTTTGGGCTCTGTTTAACAATTTTATTGAAAAACAAAACAAAGCAAAACAAAACTGTTAGCGTCAGTGCATTGTGGACAAGTGACAAAAGGCCCCATTCCTCCAAAGCAAAGGAGCCTCTCACTGTTCACTTCTGAATGAGCAGCATATATGTACATGTGTATTTTAAATCCTCACTGCCATATTGATAGGTGTAGTAGACATACAATTAAACCTTTGAGTGCAAAACATCCTTTGAAATTAGAAGCTGGAACACTTTTGGAAACCTTACATTTTGTAGGATATGATTAGTCTGTGAGTTGGAAATGAGTTGGCTCCCATCATTTGTTACCACTTCAGTAGCCTTTTTAGCTGTCTTGCCTCTCTAGCAAGTCAGGAATCTTTGGCAGTGGTAATTGGTTCTAAATAAAAGTCTCTTAATGTACTCTGGTTTAATGAAGGACAAGTCCAGCCTTCCAATCTGGGGATTGTAGAGAGAGCATTTAAGACATTTTTCCTCTCCTTTGCTGTCGTGCAGCATATGGAATAGTTAGGATGTGTTGAACCTTCCTGTGTAGGCCCACACTGAATTTAGAAAAGCCAATAGACAAAGTAGCATTAAAGAGACCTTTTCTAATGATATTTTTTTGTTTCTAAGGTCTATGTTCAAGACATTCTTCAAAATGAGTTGGAAACCAAAGTGTGTAACATCTTGCATAAAGAGGAAGGGCATCTGTATGTCTGTGGAGATGTACGCATGGCCAGAGATGTTGCTCAGACTTTGAAGAGAATGCTTGTAAAAAACCTGAACCACACAGAGCAGCAGGCAGAAGAGTATTTCTTCCAGCTAAAGGTATTCTGTGATGTAGAAGGCATTCTTTCCATTCAGACAGTGCTCCAACACAGGTTTCAGAGTCACACTCCAGATCTTACAGGCTGCAATTAGTTTCTTTCCAGCAGCATGCCAAAGAAAAGTGCTTAACTGATCAGCTTAGTCTACTCACCATGGTCTAAAATGCATGGCTGCTGTTTGGTTAGGTTGTATGAATGTCATGTCATGCTCCTCTCTTACATACTACTGTTTTGCCAGTGTCCCTCTTTTGATCCTGGGCATTAGCTTTGCGATGTCTCCGCAGCATCAAAAGTTTGACACTGTTTTGTACCAAAATAGGAATGTGAATTTAAGAAAGTAATGGGGCAGTCACTGAAAGCACAGTGTCTGAGTATGGATGGCTTTGTAGGACTGTTCTGTTAGCAGAACTTGTCTGGAGCTTGTGTGTCTGCAGTTTGGTTCCTTTATTGGCAGCAAGAAAGTCCACCATCACAGAATCAGTCATATGAATGCTACTTAAATGTCACAGAAAGATTCATCTCTTGGGTTTTTGTTGTTTGTTTTCTTTTTCAGAGCCAAAAGCGATACCATGAAGATATATTTGGGGCTGTGTTCCCACATGAAATCAAAAGAACATAAGAGATTTGCAACCCATCAGTCCAGGCATGAACCAGCAGACACTGTACGTGATATTTGCACATTTGTCGTTGTTTTCAAAGATCAAGGAATGAAATCCTCTTCTTTATTCATGCTAAATGCTGCACATCTGATGGTAGGATTTGACTTCTAAGCTTTAGCCTTAAGTAAGAAAAATATGAAATTTAATTCTTGTTGTTCTCAGACTTCTTTTAATAGATTAATTTAATATTGAAGATGCCAATTATTTTTTTAATTCTATCTAGGTTAGTATAGGTCTGTCATCCTTTGCAAATACAAAACATATAAAACCTAGTCACAAGGAAAATTTAGAGGTTTTTTTTGCTATTAGTGACATTTGTTAGTTTTTTGCTATTGCTGGAAGTGATTTTTTGTTGTTTGTTTTGTTGTTTTTTTTTAATGGACTATTTATCTGTTTGAATTTATTTATATTATTGTTTTACTGTGCATATTATCTTCAAAGTTGTAGCACTTGGAAATGTCCAGTGATTTGTTGTATCTGAAGGAACTCTTGCAAATGTGATAAAATACAATGGCTTATGAGTGGAAATACCTGCTGCATACACTTCAAATGTATACATGTGAGGAGGTAGCAGTTGTGATTTCTGCTCTGTGTAGTTCAGGTACACCAACCTGAATTTTTGTTGTTACAGAGCCCATAGTAATGAGGTTCAGAAAATTCAAAAGCACTTTGTACATCTGATTTCTATGCTCTGACTTTACTTGATTTGTTTGTAATAAAAGATACCTTTATTATTAAGACAAACAGATTGGTGTAGTTTAAATGTACTTCTGTGTCCTATTACCTTCAGCCTAAAAAATTGCAGGTGGGTAGGTAGATATAGGGGAAGTGCTAGAACACAGCCTGAGCTGATGATTGAGAACCTGGTGGAGGGGTGGTGGGGGTGGCTGGCCCAGGAAGCACAGGTGCAAGCAATTTTCTGAGCTTCCCACCTCACCAGAAGGGGTCCACCTCCCCCTGGGCTCATTTAGAGCAAGCCTTCGATGGGAGAATGTTTCCTGAGTGAAGGCTGCTTCTTGAGGAGGTGTATTTTATAGCCAGAAGACCCTCATAACCAGTTGGGTGAGTCAACTTCTTTCTGTGTGTGATTATTGGTATTCCTAATGATGCTTTGCTTGGTATCACAAAGAACTCATCAGGAGCAGTTTCTCTGCTTCCAAGGGCTAATGTGAGGTGTTCTCCAACCTGCGCTCCTCCTTAAGCAAAGAGCCCATCTCTGTGAGTTACACAGCCTGCCTAAGTCTTGTTACTGCTGGAGAGGTGTGAATCTTGCCTTGTGGATTGTGAACTAAAGAATGCAAAATAGCAATTGGAGCAATGTATATTGCCCTAGTTATGTTTTGAGTTTGGTTCCTGTCCCTTACAGTTCTGTTACAACTTCTTTTTCTAAAATCAGCAGGAATTTATGATGATATTAAAAAGCTAAAGGTGAGACTTTTTCTGTCATCCTTTGTCTCCAGGAGCTGGAATTCAGTGAAGGATTTGATACTCAGAAGTCAACAGTGTCATGTATGTGCAATGTGTTCAGGACAGCTTTAAACATAAGATGAGAAATGCAGCATAGTTGAAAGGCTGTGGGCAGTGATGGTGGAGAACAGGAAGTGTCGCACAGCAGATACAGAAAGAGGACAGAAGGTTCGTAGCAAGCATGTGAATGTTATTTCATACTTTAACAAATTCTTTACTTCTGAAGTTTTGAGGTGGGATGGATGTAGAGCAAGGTAACTTTCATCTCCATTTAGAAAGTTCTCAATAAGCCCAGGACTCACTGAGCTCTGGACTTCAAATAAGTCCAACATAGGCAACAAAAGTAAGTTGTATATTTTAAAGTGCTAGTGTGCGCCTTGCACTTTCAGGAGGTGTATTACAGCACAATGCATTTGCTATGTGTTTAACAAAATAGATATATTTTCTTGCCAGGAGCGCTGGTAAAGTGGTCCCCTCTAGCTTTAGGGTTTAAAATGCAATTGAGTGTTATATCACAGCTGTCTGGAGCTCTGAGTGGTCTCTGTGCTTGAGTTTGTCTTCACTGAGATGGGAATACTTGCTGACTGAGGAAAGAAGGAGGGAGGGATGCTTCTGTTGTTGTTCAGAGAAAAGCGATTCTTGGACTATTCACTGATGAAAGACAAATGCTTTAAAAATAAAAAGAACTTCAAAATCTTAACTAAGATATAAACAAATGTAATTGTAACAAAAATGCACAAGTCATATACTGTGTTGCACAAATCTCAGGTTAGGGTGTGCTCTGAGGCTTTCAGCAGAAGGTAGGTGATGATGCAAATGCCTCTGGACTGGGTTAGCTGCTTGTCTTTGGGAAAAGGCGTTGCCTCGAGTTGGTGGGAGCTGTGCTGCAGTGCTGGGTTACAACTGCTGGGATGTAATACAGCCAGTCAACAGTGAGCTTCCCTTTGCAGCTGGTGGGATGTAACCTTCATGCTTGAGGTTTAGGCTTGTTTGGTTGGTTTTTTTTTTTTGTATTTAAATACATGACCTCGTCCTTCAAGTTTAATTGATAATTACATTCATTATTTCTTTTTCTTTATGAAAAGCAAGAAAGCTCAACTTATCTGAAGGCTTTTACTGTTTGTGTATGAAAGATCTAGATAAGATGGATGAAATGTAAAGCTGTGCTTTAAAGTGCACTGTCCTTTTCTCTGCAGGGCAGTACAAGGCTGTTGTTATTTTTGGAGTAAAGCTGTTTGGCAGCAGCACAGTGACCCTGGGGTTAACGGATTAATTAACACACTGCTGTGTAGTGCTGGCTGGAGCTGGGGCACACACAGGGGAAGGGCAGGAGGCAGCTCCTACTTCTGTGGCAGTGTGGGCAGCCTTCTTGCAGCTGTTGGTGTCTGGTCAGTGCAGGCTGAGTCCTGTGGTGATGTGGGTGTGAGGGGTTCCTGCTGCTTCCTGGCAGCACAGGGGGATGAATTCCTCCAAAAACAAACTGTGTGGGGTGGCCTGTGTGGTGAGCTGGGAGCTGAGAAGAGCTTTCAGCAAGATAACATTAGGATCCCTTTTACTGAAGCTCGCTGTGTGGTATCGTAACTGAATGACCAGCTCCACCAAGAGCTCTGCTCAGAGCTCAGGCCCTGCTGTGCCCCCTTGGCTTTGCTGAGCAGCCCTGAAGTGCTGAACTGGTCCAGCCTTGCTCCCAGCATAGTCTAATGCTCTGAGAAAAGTCAGTGTTGGAGTTCTTCAAGCCAGGTAACTTGGCTCATTGTAGCAGGTGGGAAAGCTTTCTGGTGTGTGCTGAGCAGCTGCAGTGATGTTGGGGCTGTCAGGAGGTGGTGGGACCTGGAATTGTGCAGTGGAACGGGTAGCTGTAGAGAGAGGGCACTGGGTTTTCACTGCCATCGTGGTGCTGTTTGATGCCATTTGTGGTGAGAATCCCAGTGGTTATGGCAAAAAGGAACTTGGACAGCAGTCAGTTGCATCTGTTAAACAAGTTGAAGAAAGTTTGCCAGCTGTCCTGCAGCTGAAGGGCTTTTGCATTTGACTTGTAAAAAGAAACAAAATGATCCTTGTCTGCAGGAAAGGTGCATGGTTAGAATATCAGCTGGGCAGATGTCAGTGATAGCTCAAAGCAAACCTGCCACAACTTGAGTCGGCGTAGGGATGGGCGTGACACGGTGCTTGTTTCTGAGCCCTTGCTATCACAAACAAGGCTCCAAAAACAATTTTTATTCCTCCCTGGCTGGGCTTTGCAGGACTACAATAATTGAGGAAAAAAAGATGAGAAAAGGATGAGCTGCTTGTGCTTTAGTTTGGCTATGTGTGTGTGTGGGGGGGGGGGGTGAAGAGAAGGTCAAACCACAATTCTGTAACACTTGCTTTATCCAGAGCAAAGATTTATTTGCTGAAGAGATTCCTATGTATCCAGGATTTCGTTAGCATAATGTGCACTTTTTTTTCCTTGCTGGTTGCATAAACTAATACAGCAACAGTTGTTAATACTAACAATTTTTAATTTAATAGCAATTCTGGAAGACACTCTGATAGAAAATATTTTTAAAAAATTTTACTGTACAAAGTTTACAACACATTTGAAAAGAAAAACATGTCAATTTTCACCATATTACAGACTCCATTTACATTCACTATTGACGTGTGGCTATTGTAGCAGCATTGTACAGCCAGCTTCACATTTACACCTCTACAACAGGACAGGCTTACTGTGCTTCGCGCCTCACACCAGCATGCGAGGAGACACGTGGCCATAAAGCAGTGTGACCCAATGCCTGCTGCTCAGCTGTAGTAGAGAGGTGGGAGAACCCGACTTCATTCACAGCTGTACAGCTCCACAGGTTCTGTTTGACTTCCATGTGCCTTACACAGCTGACTGCAACGCATTACCCCAGACAGTAATTGGCCCTGCTCTCTGGTATGCTGGGTTTTGCTTTTAAGAGCCATTTATGGGAGTTAAACACAAAACCAAGGAAGACTGAGATTAAATCTCAAACTTCATGATTTAAAGGCAAGTTTTGAAACCCTTCCTGAAGCAGGATGGCACTCCATCAGCCCGCAGTGCTCATGGGTTAGCCCCATCTGCTTTCAGCACACTGCAAAGTACAGCACGAAGGGACAGGCAGCCCTGCTGACACGGGTGAAGCTGCCTTGCTGGGAAGCAGGGCCAGCCCAGCATTCTGCCTGGAAACAGCCAGGGTTTGAACCTCATGTGAGGGCAGTCACATAGGGAGAACATTTTTTGGTTTTTAATTTTATTTTGTTGTAAGCTGGATAGTCTGTCCAATCAGCCATCCCATAGGAAAAGATTGAGAAGGTCGTGCTTTGTCAGCATTGTTCTTGCACATTGCCACAGCAGCATTACTGCTGACAGCCAGGTGAGCAATCACTCTTTCTTTCCCACACTGAAAGCTCTGGGTTTCCCAAGTGAGAGCTGTTATGCACACAGGTGGCAGTAATAGCAGTGAGAGCATGCTGTGGGTTAGCAGAGGGGCTGCTCAGACCTGATGGCTGTGAAGCAGTGTGTGCATCCAGCAGCAGCTTCTGCTCTCCCTAAGGCAAGGTACACTGCTGCCTGTGGGTTCATAACCTTAACGTTGCTATGAAGCATATTTCTCCTGGCTTTGTACTGCACTGTCAATACTTAAGTGGTACTTGTTGGCAAACAACCTCTGTTTAAACCTGTGACAATGTTATTGTGAGAGAGCAAACAGTAGCGAGGCTTGAAGAGAGAGCAGGTGGTGGCTAAAAGGGCAGTGTGTGCTGAGGGGCCTATTTGCTTTTCTGAGGCGCTAAGAGGGAGATTGAGAGATCCATGTCTCCATGCTTGGCTACCACCAAACCAATTTTGTTTTATATTTGAGGCACATTTAAAATCACCATAGCACAGTGAAGGAGTAGCAGCAGTGAAGCCCTCTGCTCAACAGAACTTTTTTTTTCATCTACTTGATTTTCTCCAAGTCAGCTGCCTGTAACCAAACTGAGTGCCTGTCACTTCATGTGCCTCGTGGAGGACTTCAGAGCTCTTCCCTTTGTGATCTACGTTATATAGCCTTGTAATGGTGGCAAAAGATAGAACAGAGGCATGTAATGTACTAGTGTGACTGGAGGAATGAAATTTGGTGACTTTCAGGGAGTCCTAATGAACTACCTTAAAAACTAAGCAGTGTAAGAACAGAAGGGCTCTTTAATGTCCACTGCATAATTAGAGTTGTCCTGCTGCCCTGGCTGACAGGTGAAGGCAGAGGAATAAGAATGGGAGGTGTGATGGAACATTTAATGCAGCTTGCAATTCATTTGCAAGTGAGATAATGCATCTGTTACCTTAAATGCAGTAATCAGCTGTGTCCTCTATCAGTCTGTGTATTACACATTGTAGCATGTGATTTTCTTTTGATTTTTGGGGGCTGGGTTTTTTCTTGGTCTTAAACTTAACCTTTGAAACAGGTCTGAGCTGTTGGATTGACTCAGGTTCTCTGGAACAAAATGTAACTTTCCTAGCTGCAAGGGTTTTGTTGTTTTTAGTTTTCCCCAGAACTAAATTTCTTAAATTCTTGCACACTTCTGACTGTCCAGAGGAGCATGTGTGCGCGCACATGGGAGAGAAAGACTTTGAGTCTCTTAACAAGCTCTGTGTATCAGAACAGTACATTACACACTGTTTAGGGATGGTTTTTTCCCTTGATTTTCTTCCTTCCCTGGAGCTCTATCTAGTAAAATATGTTCTTCTACAAATGAGATTGCCATCAGGGCAGCAAGGGGTGAGGTCTGGCAGTGCTGCTGGTTTGGGGGACCAAAGGGGTTGTGCCTGAAGCTTCCCAGGAGCAGCGTGGTGCCCAGCAGCTCATCTTCTCCAGGGCAGCCTGCTGGGGTGGCCCTGCCTGAGGGGGGCTGAAAGTGGATGGACCCAGAGGTCCACTGCCACCTCAACCAACCCGACATTCTGTGGCATGGCAATTCAGCTTTTCTTGTGATTTCTGTGTTGAAGTGCTCAGTTCTGTGTTTCAAATGAGATAACAGTATGTTTGACAGCAAACTCTCTTGTAAGAAGCAGATTTTTACTGCTTTAACTTAATTCAAGGTAACCCAGAGCTTGGACCAACCCTGCAGAAACAAACCAGAGTGATCACAAACTGAATGATCAGTTTGGATAAATCACAATGCAATAGATAAATTTTACCTTATTCGAGAGAAAAACAATTTAAAACTCCCATCTCCTTTTGTAAGATACATAACCATTCTGAAACAAAGGAGTTCCACTTGTCGTAGGGAAAAAAGCACTGAAGGCAGAAGATCATTCCTAGTTACACCACAGGCACAAAAAGGAACTAGAAAAAGGTTGGTTTCTCTTTGTGCTAGTGGAATGGCTGTAGTTAAATTGATTCACTGTTTATTGTGTTTAAAAAATATATATAGTTCACGCAAAAGTATCATGTAAACATTCTTTAAATAACTGCTGGTGCTCAGACAGAATTCACACTTTGCCAACAACAACAAAGGACTGTGAATTGATGGTCGTGTGGCTTTCAGCTGTGGCTGCACCAGTTTCATAGCTTGGAAGATTCAGTGAAGATTTCTTTGTGTGTAAGTAGGTAGACATTATCACAAGACAACCACACACCATGCTATATCTTTTGATTACTTGGTTCCAGGATTCCCAAGCCAAATCTCTCAAAACGCAGGACAACTTTGCTACTGTTAATGCTGAAAAGAGTGGGGAAGGAAAGGAGAAGGGAGGGGAAAAGAATTATTTATTGTTGGTTTTTTGTTGTGTTTTTTTCTCCCTTACAAAGCTACAGTCATATAAAAGAAAATGGTTTGGGTTGGGTTCTGCTCTCATGCAGTGTGAGATCAGCCAGCAGTGTTTAAAAATTAAGCAGCAAACATTTGAATTTATTCATGCTAACCTCATTAGTGAAAGCATGTGGCTCAAATTGGCAAAACAGGAGGCTTTTATAAGTACCTAACATAAGGTGGATAGAAGACTGACATGCGTTTGGTTTCCTTGAAGTGGAAATGAAGAAAAGAATTACTTATTTAAGGGAAAGGGGCATTCTGACAAGGTACATCAATTGCTTAAAAAAACACATCTGCTCCTCTTTATAGTCTAGAGCAAGTGAGTAAAGATATCTTTTTCTTCACCCATTCTAGCATAGCTAGAATGTTTTCACTTCAAAATGCCTTCCTCCATGTATGTGCTAGGTGGCAGCAAGGCAGGGAGCGTGAGTATGTGAGGGCTTCCAGCAGACCCTTTCCAGTGCAGTGTGCGGGCATCTGACTTTGAGAGAATGACGTGTAGGTGTATTTGTCCTCACTGAACACAGTAAAAACCTCCCTGGTTCCTGCTGCATATCCGCCTCTGTCCTTGTCCTCTCCCCAGTGAAACAATTTTGAAAAAAGACCTTTTACAAAAAAGGCACACATTTGCAGTGCTGCCTACGGTTCTGCAAAGTTCCTGCTGCAAAGTCAGGCGTTTTGCTGAACCAGAGATGTAAACAAAAGCAAATCACAGAACTCAAAACACTGGATTTGCAAGGGAAGGAGAATGAGGAACTGAAGGGCTTCCCTGCTTTCCTCCTCTTCTGCACAGTGCTGTAGCTGATCCCAGTTTTGGATGCAGCTGGTGGTGGTGCATTCCCAGGTAGGCTAAGGGACTGCACTCTGCCCTGAGCACAGCAAGGACTATCCTCCTTTCTGTGCAGAAACTGCACCTACTGTGTGCACCCCTGACAAAGCTGACCCTTGGTTCAACAGCAGAACCAACCCACTCTGGCCCTTAAGTCGCGTTGGTCTGCAATGCAAGTGAAGTGTTCAGTTGTTGGCTGCGCCTCTGGAAAATGTTGTCTTGAGTCAAAAGCCACAGCCCAGCACTAAGGATGACAGCCACCACCTCAGACAGCAGCTAGGAAACTTCCCCCTTCTGCCTCCTGAAATTTGCAGGCCACAAATGCCAGTGTCAGCCAAACCCCAACCTGTTGCTGCCCACACCCGGTTGGTCAGGGCAGAGCACCAGCTGCCTGCCAGGAGGAAGCTGCAGCCTGCTGCCATGACTCAGAAGTGAAAGGTGCTGTGTTGTTAGACAGTAACTTCTTGCAGGCAGGAGTTGTTATTCAAGCTAACAGCCCACGCCAAGCAGAAAAAGGCAGAAAAGGAGAACTCGGATAAAATGCTGATTATGTCCATGGGTTAATTTCGTGGTTTGTTTTCATTTTTTTGAATGGAAGGTGATTGTCCAAGTTGCTGGTTAGGATACAACACAGGGAAGCATGCAAGGTGGAACCCATTATTGCACCAGTAGTTACAACCTACAAAGAAATATGGGAGGGAGGGGAAAAAGACACCATGAGAGTTAGTTTTCAGTTATTTTAAAGCAAGCTCTTGAAAACTACCTATTATAAAGCTTACAGCAGAGTCAGGCAGGGGGTTAGTGCAGTGTTTCTCTAAGGAGTTGTCAGAGGGGATGCGACTACCTTCAGTAGGTTTTGCATCTGGTCACTGGTTGACACTGATACAGAGTGCTTTTTAAGTGTGACCTGAATATAATCTAGTATGCAGGAGACAAAAACCAACTGAGCTGCCTGCACTCTCACTTCAGTGAGCACTAATTCAGCTGTCAGTGTTGATAATTAATAGCAACACTTAAAGTACTTCTCCTCTGTTACATGCTTTGAGCAGAGGAAAAGCATTAATGTATGCAAATTTACATGAACCACTTGCGGTAGGAGGGGAGGATCTGCCTACCCAGGGAAAAAATAATTTGGGTAGCTGCTACATAAGGCACAGTTCCACAAGCTGTTCAAGAACTCCCTATGGAAGCACTAACCCAAAATAATCACTTGGCAGATTACTCTGGAAATGAGCACTCTTGTGAACCGACTGCCCAAATGGGAAGCATTACTTCAAGTAATTTCCAATGTGATGTTAGGGAACAATGCAGGACCCTCTGACAGTCTGCATGGGAATATTTAGGCAGCCTGGGCTTCCAGTCTGCTCTACAGTGTCTGACTAGGTGGACTGAAAGATATCAAATTGGCTGTGAGAGTCAATGATCCAACACAAGTAGATCTGGTGGTATGGAGAAATGAGGGCATGAAAGTGTTGATGCAGAGCCATCATGCAGGAGGGCTTTACAGCAAAGGGCTTCTGTAGGAAAGGAAAAACTTTAACAAAGGACACTGCCATATCATGTAAATCTCCTGACAAAAGAACTGTTGTTCATAAAACAATTTGAACTCCATGATCCTCCTCTGAGACAAAAGATGATTTGTTTAAAAATATTGCGGTTAAGTTACCTTTCAAATCCAAGAATAAGAGGCCCTCACTGATCATCGCACTCTGCAGCTCATCATACTGGACCAGATTCTATACCTGCCTTTGGTACTGACATCCTTCTCAGTGCTCTAAGCACAGCATCACTTGCTCTCTAACTCCCAGTATGCAGAAAAGACAGATCTAAATTTACAATGCTTTAGGCCTAAGAGGAAAAAGAGCTGTTTCTCTTAATTTAAGAATGATGGAACTTTCAGCTCAAGTTCTGTTGGTTTCTCTTTAGATACTTATTTAGGAAAAAAAAACTTTAAAAAAAAAAAAAACAAACAAGACAACTGAAATCCCCAGACTGAAGCTGTAACAGATCTGCTGGAGTAAGGAGGGAGCAGGACACAGACACTTTACCTCCCACCTACAGTCACACCCCAGTGCACAGCAGAAACTGATGACGCAAAGAACTGCCACATCTAAGGATCTCCCTGTTTTTCATTGTATCTTTCTAAAATGAATGCTGTGATATGAATATATCTAACACATGAAAAAAAAATAGACAATTCTACTTATCGATGAGTGGATAGTAAGCATTCAACTTTTGCTGGTAATAGTTTTCTTTTGTATAAAGATGAGGTCATCTTTTAATGTTGTTAGACACTATAACAAGAAACAAAGGGTGAAATCTGCAACCAAACCCCCAAATAAAGCACACACACCAAGGCACAAAATGCCAAGACAGTCACCATACAAGTAAACAGAAGCATTTGTTTAGTGATGATAATGTATTACAGGAAAATCATGAAGGGTTATGGTAAGGAAGGGGTAGATTAAACATCAAAAAGGGAAAGAAATAAGAAAATATTAGAGGGTCAGTTGAAAAAAATATACACCAAAGAAAGATGTGGCGATGGGCATGGTTCACAAGTGTCTGATCTCCCCCTGACTTTGAGGCAAGTGAAGCTGGGATCCCTTATTGTCTGAGTGATGGGTTATTCATGACATTGGAGACCAAAGGTTTTTGTCCTATGGCTTTATGCAAATCTATTCTGACCTGGATTTAGTTCTAAATTCTGGTCTCATCTATCATAACAGATGTCATAGGGGACTCTCCCAGTTTTGGCAGTTTACAGATGCTTGATCCTGTGATACTTTTCTTTCCCAGTTCCAACACAGATCCTAAATTGGAAAGTATCATGATCTGGCTAGGATTTGTGCTGCTACTTCTCATCTTTCCTTGATCCAAATCTTGACATGATTTCAGCTTATTCAGTCCAAAAGTAACAACTTGTTCCTAGCTGTCAATTTACTGCTTTTGCCAAGCAATTTAGAGATTCTGAAGATTTTAGTGTGTTTTTTTTCCTCCAGAGGTCAACTATATTGAGTAAAGTGCTCCAATCTTTTATCTGTCTATGAGAACTGGGCTGTCTTCCATACAGAAGAGGAGGGGTTTGGATTTTTTCCCTTTAGGCTCCTTGAGGAAGGTTGCTACATTAAGACTATTCCATAAATTGATGATTCGGTTTAAAAGGGAAATGGCAGCATGTTCTTTGGTTGTTCCCTTCCTCATTCAGTACCAGCCATTAAAAGGAAAACTCTAATCACTTTCAGGTCAGTGTGGGCACTTTCCAATAACGTTGGTAGACACTCTCAGAAACCTGAACAAAGCTGTATAAATGATCTACAGAAGGAGGGAAGTGAATATGTTGAAGTAGGAAATTAACTGTCTGAAGTGCATGCACACTTAATTGCGTAATTTCCTAGCAACTAGAAAAGCAGAACAGCACGTTGTTATCCTGCTATTAAAGGTCTGACAGACCCCAGGAAGGCAAAATTAAGCACAGGAATAGTCGGTTAGCAAATTCTGAGCAGCGTAAGTGTTAACAACCACAAGTACTCACTCAGCAGACTTCCAGAAGTGCCCTGGGTGGGAGAGCCGACGATTCAGTTTTGGCAGTTTTTCAAGCATATCCATGAGGACAGTGAAGCTAGGTCTCTCACTGAGATCAAATGACCAGCACGCTGAGAGAATTTCCTGCAAAGGATAGTTAAGGCTCGTTATTTCCACTTAGTTCACACGTCAGCTGTGCAAACTGATTGATTGAGCAGCGTGACTTGAGACAGCCCAGCAAAAGCTACTTTTTAAGCAGTTGCCTTGGACATTCTTAAAATCAGTGTCCTGTGTACCAGTGGATGTCATGTCTGTATGACAATAATGGGAAGAGGCTGGTACCTCATTCCAATCTGTTCTCTCTCCTGCTCTTTATCTTTAGAATTATAATAAGAGTAAAATAAGCAGCTCCCTCTTTTCCAGCAACTCTGACAAACAGCTTTTTGGAAGGACTCCTGCAGCTGATGTACCTACATTGATTTCTTTCCCCAAACTAATAGTTGCAAGGATCTGTTTCACTCCTTCACCACTTCCAATCTGCCAGATGAGTGCCTCAGCAGGCTGGTTCTTGAAGGGCCATTCTCTTGCTTGGAGCTCATACCACACAGTCCTGCAACATAAACAGACAAATCAAGCCTTTTCCTGCTCTTAAGATGCAAAACTCTGACAGAATCCCAATTTTTTCAGAAAGCTCTGAAATGTAAATAAGGCTGTGCAGCAAATCCCTCCCAGCCCATTCACCCACCTTCCCATCAAACTGTCACACCCATGTCTTTCATAGTAGGTGAGGGAAATGCAGCCTAGCTGAATTCTGAGTCTGACAGAAGAATGGCAAGGCTCAGGTCTGTTTCATATCTCATTTAGAAAGTTCCTGTGATACTCTTTAGGTCTTTTTCCCTTACCCAAAGGCATAGATATCTGCTGCTTTGGAGAAAGGCAGCTTGTCTTCATCCTTCCCAGGGGCCATCTCACGAACAATTTCAGGGGCCAGGTAGCATAACCAGTCATGAGGCAGCTTCAATTCATTCTCTCTCCTGAGTTCAAAGGAAAAAAATCATACTGAAACACAATATTAATTAAACTAAGAGACAGCATATGGCCCATATTTGTGGTTTGCCTAATGCTGTGACTTTTCTTAAATGTTTTGGCTTGGCTAACATTTTCTAATTTTCTTGCCATATTAAAAAACACGTGCAAGTGTTGGCCTGACTTTCCAGCTCATCCTTGGGCTTAAAATTGTTTTTGTTCTGTGTTATGAGACTCAATTCACAGCTGTGTGCCACTGGAAGCGTAGAAAGGCCTTACTTTAAAAAAAAAAAAAGTATTCAAAAATGTACATAGTAAAGGACCCAGATCTCCTCTCTTGCACTGTGTAATGCATTGAAGTGTGTCCCTGGTAGATTGTTTTTTTTTTTTTATCACCCCAGAAGTAAACCACGCACTGAAACTTTCACCTACCTTCCTTCCTGAACCACACCCGAAATTCCAAATAGTCCAAAGTCAGTGATCACTACTTTTCCATTGTCATAAAAAACATTCTTGGATTTCAGATCCTTGTGTACAATCCCCTTTGCGTGAAGATAGCCCATGCCCTGGAAAAAAAGTTTATATGCAGTGATGTAAAGTAAATTTTGCCTTATTTACAAGCCTCTAACTGGGCATGCTTTTCTTTCTAATAGACGTTTACTCTATTTACTCCAGCACAAACAATAAGTGGAGACACAGCAGCTTCCACCTCTGTACAGCAGGGTTGCTGGGAGGGTACTTCTAATTGAACAGTAAGTGACTGTGAACTTCACAACTCTGAATAAGTGTTTATGTGTATGAACAAGGAACAGCTGACACAAGCTTGCTCAGTAAATTCCTAGGATGCTTTTGCCAGCAAAGAAAACAACAGCTTAAGAAATACTACTTCAATTGAGCAATACTGAAAATAACTATGGAAAACTGCAAATCTGGAAGATAATGTCTACTTCAGAATGCATTAACATAGCTGTAGTTTCTAATAGAAGAGAGTGGGAAGGAAATATGCCCTGCAAGCATTTCTTCATGGTTGCCTTTTATCAAAATTCTCCCTCCCCAACCCCAGATAAGCAAAAGATCAATTTCTGCCCCTACAGGTCTTCAGCTTACTGCCCGCTGAATTAGCGGTTTTCCTTCCTCCAGTTTCAAACTTTTCCCTGCTGCAGCACCCTGTGGTAAGGCTACTGAACTTACAGACCCTCTCCAGCTGTGCAGCCTCTCAACATTTGCTGAGGTACTGCCCAGGATGCAAATGCCTCTGATAGCATGGTGTATGCTTACCTTAATGATCTCCTGTGCTATCTGCCTGGTTTTGTTAATATCCAGGGATATCTTGGGGTCCCTTACAAATGAATAAAGTGTCCTTCCTTTGCAGAAGCTATAAGAAAGAGGAATAAGATTCTTATCTTTAAAACATTAGAGGAACGTAAAAATGACCGCTGGATGCTCAAATGGTACTCCTATCACGTTGACAGAATCAGTCGTCTTCCCTCTGCTGAGCAGTGCCACTTTCAGTGATGTAAATGGCTCAGCTGACACCTGTGTGGGTGTGCACAGTCGCAGCTATCACTACCACTCAGTTATCGCTCAAGCGTGTTCAAGCAAATGCTTATGTGTTTCCTCAGTGGCCCTGATCTTGTTATGCTCTTCTGACAAATAAGTCCAGTTTTCAAAACCTGAGCACCAGTTTCTGCTGAGACTGCTGATTACTTTATCCCACTTTAAGAATTCAAAAGACTTTAAGAGATTAAAAAATAAGAATTATATTGCCAATAAATAAGCTCTCTAAGAAGAGATGCCTCTAATATCCAAACCTCCAAGCAACAGAAGCTGCATTTATGTCTTCCACCTTCACACTACAGAAATATTACATATTCATTTATAATTCATGCATATATTATAAATATGCATTAAATATTTGTTATGCAAGTATATAAATTGCAAATATGTTTATAAAAATTTATTCTATATTATTACTATTATAAATAGATGAGCATGTGTAGTATTGCTATCAGAAGTTGCTATATCCTTACCTGGTAATGATTGCTAAATGAGGAGGGTTCATGCACGCTCCCATGAAAAGCACCACGTTCTCATGCCGGGTCTGTCTGTAATTCATCACCTCCTTTTTAAAGAGCTTGAGATGATCCTGATTGTTCCCATCTATCTCCAGCAGCCTGATGGCCACTTCCCCATGCCATTTTCCCTTGTGAACCTTCCCCCATCGTCCTTGGCCAATGGGATCCCCTAGTTCGATCTGTTCAAAGGGAATGTCCCACTCCTGCAGGTAGACGCTGGTCTGGCTGGGTTTGCGATAAATCATCCCTTGCAAGTGCGGCCTTCTGTTTGGCAGATCTTCCACTTCGTCCTCGTCATCTTCAGGTTCTGATTTATTACTCTCAGGTTCTTCCACCTGTTTACAGAAAGAGAAAGGAAAAGCATGTGGAGAGTCTGTTTTGAGAGGACTTGGGTAGGATGATGTACTTATTTGACTACAGATCTAGAGATCTCATAGGACAAAGTCATCTGGGCAGGCTACAAAAAGGCATACACCTCCTCTGGGGATATGGCTCAAGAACCACTTGAGAAACAACTGCTGGCAACTGAGCGAACCAAAGATTTGAGAAGTATCACCTTAGCCCAATTAGGAACAGTTACTTTTTGTTACAAGTATTCCATTTTTTCAGCCTGGCAACAGAAACCACCAATTGTCAGTACAGGTCTTTGCAGCATAGACAGCTGAGTGAAACGTCTATACTTAGGGCTCCACAGCCACGAGCTTCTGTTGGGTTACAGCATGGCCTTTGGGATTACAAAAGAGGTATAAAAGGGGAAACCATTAAACCTACCTCTGCTTCATGTTTAACTCCATCTGTATCTGGCTGTTCTTTAGCACTAACAAGAGAAGATAGATTTGTAGTAAGAAATAAACAGGGTGCAGATAGTGAAAGCAGTATAGTCGATCAGATCAAAGTACAGTCAGTGCTCTGCTTAACAACTAAGTTTTTCTAAGATTAGTTTGGCAAATAAGAGACAAAGACTTTGAAGTGATTCTCAGTGTTTAAGTGGTAGAAATTCACTGGCAGCAGTATGGCTGTATTATTACTATGTGTTCCAGTAACAGATGTTCCTATTCCCAGTACTACAGAAACATCTATGGAGTGGTCAAGCAATTTTGAGTGCTAGGTATGTAGGTTAAAAACATCAGCACACCCTACAATTCAGATCCCTACAAAGATGTTAGCTTGCCATGCTCTTCCATGCTGTTTCAATCCTGAAACCATCTACCTTTTATTTCATTGAACCTTCCTGATCTGGGAACATGCACACACAACCATAACTATATATCTGAAGGCACAGTCCCACTTAAAAAATATTTTCAGTTTTACAAAACCAGAAATACCAGTAGCACTCTTGTTGATTGAAATGATCCTGGAGAAGTTTTCAGATGATACGTTCAGCAGGCCATTGGTTTCAGTTATCACAATGCCTTCATGCTGACCTGAAGATTATCAGGTTAACACAACATAAATAAAACAAGCAGTACTTACTTTGTGTCTGCAGTGGTTTCTGGAGGATGTGCTATTTGTGCAGGACTGGGAATTTCTGGAAAGTATGAAAATTATACGTATCTTAGACTTCCGTTATAGATCAGAATATTCAACACTGCAGTAGCGGCTGTTTTACGTGCCTTTATATCAACCAATCCCAGTTTTCTTAACTTTCGCTTATCTGTAACATTTTGCAATGGCTGTCCTCATCTGTGAGCTGCTCACACCCTTTTAAATTGCCTTCAGCAATCAGAAATACTTGAATCCAGATGCCCCAGTTCTGCAAGAATTAATCCTTATTGCAGGTCATGCATTCCAACCACACTTAGTATGACCAGTGTCACCAGTGCATAGGAAATTCAGCTTGGGTTGCAAATTCTTGCAAAATTTAGAGTACAATACTCTGTAGCTGGCATCCTACATCACCAGTTCTCACTTAGGAAATACACAAGCTGTTTCTGAGGGTTCACAAACAGTGACCAAGAAAAGAGCTTGCACATATGAATAATGTTACATCATTTTTAAATCCCATAGGCAGGAACATCAATTCATAAAGGTGAACTCAGCATTCCTGAACCGACAGTGTCCATTTATTCTATGCATATAATCCCAAAAGACAGCCTTAAAGGAACACAGCTGTGAGTAGAATCTCACAGCAGAAGTCTATTGCTTTATCTGTTGTATTGGATACACTTCTTTTCAAAAGCAGAATTATCATTCTTGGGTAGCATGCAGAAATTTATAAACAGTTACTTTCTGGCAGCAGAAGGTAGTTAGTAGAATTAAAACAGTCAACTCACCTGGGAAGATAAACTGTTGTCTATGCTGAATATAGTAGGCAGCTTTTGTTTGGTTAAAAAAAAAAAACAAAAAAACAAAAAAACAACACCAGGAAAAAAAAAAACAAAAAAAACAACAAACAAGTTAGAGGATCATCAGTAAGTGCCACATATGCATTCTATGAATTAGTCCCAACTCACTGTTGGGAAGCAGATTAGTTGATTATCAGTCTGCTTTAGGGGTGAATTTCAGCACATGCATTTTTGGAAGACAGATGACACTTGTCACATGAATGCTGTGTTACCAATAAGCAAGCAGTCTGGTGGGAAAACCACCCATTCAGACATCAAGTGGAAGAAGCAAACTCAGAGAACCCAGGGATGCTAACAGGCAGGCCCAGGGAAAAGCTGGTCCTTCAGTCCTCTCTCATCAGATTTTCCAAGCCGTGTGCAGAGAGGCTGAAGCTCAAGAGCTATTTGCAAGGTTTTTTTTTGGTTTGTTTTAATTTCACTTAATTTGAATTACTTGTCCTAAAGTAACTGCAGTAGAATCCTTGCACTAAACTGGCACTGCTTCTGCTCCTTTTAAGAAGGCTAAAAGAGCAACTTTCACAGGTGAGAAATCTTCTGCAAAACATAGCACTATTTAAGGCCAGATGCAGCAGCTGTTTAACAGCATGTGACTTCATTTTCAGATAGAAGGAATTAAGTTTATTCTACTATGAAAGCCTTGCCTCTATCAGCTTTGTTAAAGACAGCATATTTGAGTCCTTAATCTGTGAAGTACGTAAATTCTTCACCTGTCTACACTTTAAAAGCCAGTGTTCGTTGTTATCTTTTGGAAGGGACCAATAAAACTAATTCATGCCAGTTTTCTAGCAGTGAACTTATGATTCTAAGTCACTGGTGACCAAAAACAGCAGGCAGCATGCATTTTATGATACTGTAAGAAAAATGAGGAAAAGAATTCCACTTTCTTTTAGTACTCATCAGAAAAGAAAAAAGAAAAATAAAGTAGGAAGATCACATCATGCAAGAAAGGTACCAGAACTCCTCAGTAATTTCCTTCCTGCAAAAGTATCTTGACTTAAAACCCTGTAAGAATAGACTGTTTCCTTTTATCAAATGACAGGAAAAACTTTCAAACCTTAAGTAAGACTCTACTGTCTATTCAGAAACCTGAATCTACTTATGAAGTCTTGGTTAGCCTCCACAGACACCTTTCTCATCTTGGCAGAGTTCTCCAGAAAAAGATGAGTTTACCTGGGAAGTTAAATCGTCCGTCTCTCTGGCCCATAGGAGATAAGTTCGGGGGAGGTGTTGCACTGGGAGGGTTGGAAGACTGGAAAGGTGCTGGAGAAGATGGCGTGGAAGAGGTTGTAGAAGAGGGATTACTGCTGGAGTCCAGATGATTTATTGCTGGTGGGTGCTCCTGAAATGCAAGAAAAGTCACTAATGAGCACATAATAAAAATACAGCGTTTCCATCAGTGTTTAATGAAACGAGGAAGGCTGTCCCTAGTCTCAAACACAATACAGTTTCTCTGAGTGAGCAGGAGGCTCGAGATGCGCACATCAATGTTTAATAAGGAGGAGAAGTCATTCTCTCAGACTCTTTGTGAAGTGAAAGCTAAAGTGCCATTCTTGTTCCAGCCAGTAAGGTACTACAGTGACCTCCCCTTATTGTAGTTCCTCACTGACTTTGAGGCAGAAGATTCACATCAGTCACTACGTACCTTTTTAGTGACTGCTTTGGGAAGAGTTCCAAACTGTGGTTCTGCTGGTCTGTCTACTGGATTGTTGATATCAGAAGGGACAGACTCTGTTCTTCTTATTTTGGTAACTGAAAAACAGGTTGGAGATGAGATGGAAAAAACTCTTTAATCAGACTTATTATTCTTGTGATGCCATCAGCTACTTTGATGTGCTAAGAATTTGTAGTAAACTTACTGGGAAGGAATGATATTCTACAAGCAGGTGCCTCTTTAGTACACTTGTTGTGACATTTCAATCTGAAAGAGAAACGTTAAATGTTAAATAGCACTTGTTCTTTCCCATAAAGAAGAAGCCTACCCTTAATTTATACTATTTATGCGAATCTTAAAGAGAATTCTGGAAAGTTCTAAGCCCCAAAGCAGGTTCCATGTGTTCATATGAAGAATCCCGTTATATGTATCATTAGGCTAATGAAAGTCAGATAGATACCCTAGCATCTGATTTATTTTTAATAGATTTATCTTCACTTATGACTATTCTGAGACAGGGAACTGCAAAAATTTCAGTTCTCTGGACTGAAAATCCAGAGAATCAAAACCAAATCCTTGTTGCTCTACAGGCATCCAACTTCCAGTACAAGATTTGCCTATGATCAAGTAGGCAACCCACTGCCAGTCTGACTGAAAAAAGTGACGCCACTGTTAACAGTGCATCACATCTTGAGATATTTGTTAGTGACAGACTTGAATGAATAAAACCCAAACTTCTTATGTAAAAGATCATCTCTGTGTGCTCACCTGCAGTACTTACACTTCACCCCAAACATCATACTTTTCTGACAAACTTGGCAAATCTGAGATAACCAAGACTTTGTAGAGAACCTAAGCAGAGGAAAGAGGGAAAAAATATGTTAACTGGTACCTAAAGAAAACTACATTTGTAGCTACGGACAGGCTACACTCCTTTAGCATTTTCAGAAAAGGGCAAGCGGTATTATGGAAGACTTCTCACTATTCTGATCAATAGCAACTGAAAGAAGGCCAGCACTGATTCTGCTGGACTCTGGCTAGCCTGAACATCTTTACAAAGCTGGGACCCAATTTGTAGTGTGTGCGGTGATAGTGGTAAGAGTATTAACCCTTTCACTAAAAAGAGCTGATAGGTTTGTTTGGCATTAGTACTAGCTGTCCCAGCTTTGGTTTGGATTTGGGAAGGGGGCATGCATCCTTTGTAGAAAGGAAGAAAAAGGAAATGCTTCTTCCATGAAGGGAGGAAGGAGCAGCTTCCTTTTCATTTTTAGCAGCAGAAGTGTTTTAGAAAAGGCACTGTTGCATATTTCTTTTACTTAGTCCTTTCACCCAGGACACAAGCCCCATACAAAACATTACTGCTGTTGGTACACCAGTCCCTGAAGGATCACAAGTCAGTTTGCTTTGGATAAAGGATTTCATGGATTTCATGAGCTGAACACATCAGAGATATTAAAAACAGAAGAAGCTGGAATAGAGATTGAAGGTTGAACTTGACAAATGAGGCACCCGACCCAACTTCAAGCCCATCTTTACTACTACAAACACACTAAATATGATGCTGTTCTGGTCCGACCCCTCCGTTTATTTTCTCTGTGGTTCCCACAGTACGTGTTGCTTACCTGTGTGTTACAGCTAAGCCAAAGTCTCTTCGTACCATTTGAGGGGATCCTTGGGAGAGTTCTGATGGAGAACAAAGATCTTTTAGGGAAGCATTACCCACAAGCACACTTACCAGTTTAGATGTAAACACTGTCACAGATAAAAACTAGTAGTCATGACTTCTCTAGAAGCACAGCTGAGATCAATTTGCCTTGTGCAGTAAAACTACAAGATAATAGTGTTTTTCATACAGAAGCAATGTAAACCAAGATTTGGTGTTAGAATCGTCATTCTTCCTTCCTTGCATTAAAAGGTTATGTATTATGTTTAAGGATTAAGTAAGCCCTAGGCCATTCTCATAACCAAGTGGAAAGTCACACAATAGCTTATTCCCAATTGGCTTTCCACCAAAACCATCATCCAGTTTTCATGTAGTCAGTAGATTTTAGTGTATTGTTTTATACTGTAAATTATTATCACCATTTTATAGACAGAACCAAGCGTGGCCCAGAAGAATAAAAAAATTTAGCTGGCATCACTCAGCTAGCCAATAAATGCAGAAAAGGAGAGCTACAATCCAAAATCCCAGTCCAGTGCTCCAGTGGTTATACCAAAAAACTTCCTGGAAGCTCTCAAATATTAAGACTGCCATACTTCCTGAATTAAATCTGTAGTCATTTTGCAAACTGGGAGAAAACTCAGCCTGCAGATATCAGTACAGCCTCAAGACGGGACACTGTCAGTGCTCATAAAAGCCACTCTCTCTCTTTGACCCTAGGTGGCACCAAATTATTTTTTTTTTTTTTTTCTTCTTTTTTCTTTTTTTTTTTTCTTTTTTTTTTTTTTTTTTTTAATAATTATTCCAGTGGACTTTTCAAGGCATCTGTGGTCTTCAGCATCTCACAATAGGCTGGACTGACTAGCTGTTTTTCCAAAGAATACTGTTGAGCAAGTGTGGACGTCCAAACCACAACTGTCTGCATTAATCATCATAACATAAGTTATGACAAAAGTTATAAATTTTGGAATTTAATGGGACATAAGAGAGCCCAGAGTATAATTTTAAAAATAGACTATGTGCATAGAAGCACCAAAAATCTTAATTTGTTTTAACATTTTCTTATGCCTTTTAAATTCATTATATAAATTCCATCACTCTGCAGAGAGAAATGCTCCGATTTCTGCTTACATTTTCATTTTACAATTTTCTCTCTTTGTACTTTTTCATTTTTGAAAGTAATTTCTGGGATTTGCTCTAAAGGCTACTAGAGAAATGTATGGTCTTTATATAAACTTCCATACTTCACAGAATGGTGAGGCACTTTCCTAGAGCTTCTAAGGCTACAAGTTCTGTGTCTAAGAGGCAGCTGCACATAGTCACGTTCACTAGCATTAAAACACCAAATGTGTAGGTGTATAAAAGCACAAGTCCTTGTCCTGTAAACCCTTAAATGTGTGAATAGACTCATTAGCATCAGAGGAAGTATTCTAGATTTAGGAATGTGCTGAAGCATTTCTCGGAAGGTCACACACGACCGTCTAGTTTCATCACAGAGACACTAGGCAGTGAATATCTGAAGACACTATCTGAAGACAAATGGTTAGATCTATTTCTAGTACCAAGGGACGCCAATATCAGCTCTCAGAAGTCAAAGACAAGCAGTTACACACAAACTCCTTGTTTTAGCCCTTAAACATCAGCATTCGTTCTTCCTGCTTTTGTTATCCAAAGAAATATCAGGTACAAAGACCCTGTAAGCATCCTGCAACTCTTCAGCTGGCTGAGCTCCTGTTAAAGGTAACAGGAGCTCTGGAATGCAAGGCCTTACTAAGGGCTTCCACAGACTGGACAGAGGTGACCATACTGCAGGCTGTTGACAATGACAGGTTCTTCTCTCCCAGTCAAGGAAATACAGACAAACCTGTAAAAATCTCTTACCGAACCTAGAGAACAAAAAGAAAAAAAAGCCTGGATCAGTCAAAAATAAAGATTTAGCCTAAGAGTACCTGTCTTCATACAGAGGCATAGCTGCCACATAGATAGGTTTTCTTAAAGCTCATACTAGCAACTAAAATACATCTTAAGATAAAATGTAAAAGGATACCAGCCACCTGAACTGAGAGGAACATTTAAGGTCAAAATAGAATTACAGGATATGGAATTGACTATTAGATATTTGAGAAAAAACTGGTTGGGTCCCTTTCATAGCAGCCAACCAGGAAGGTGCAATTTCAAATGAGGAGACTATTAGCAAGCCAGTTTTGCAGTTATCCTAGAATATCCCACTGATACTGACTGTAAGACTGCAGTGAAACCACAACCAGGCAACTGGCCACCAGCATCAGAACTGGAGCACTGAATGCCTGTTGGTATGAATACAGCTCTTCAGTGCCCAAGGGAAAGTTAGTATCACGCTTACTTTATTGGAGGAACATCATCTATCCTGTTTCCCAGCTGTGATTCATGGGACTTGCTCCTTGTGAGGGCTGGAAAATTAGGTAGCAGCTGAAAAACTTTCCGGCAAGGGGGAGGAGGAGTCCGTGGTGGCTTCAGCTTGTGCCGTCTCTTGGCTTGAGGAGTGGTTGGGGGAGTGATGGTGATGCTATGAGGAGTCCTTGGTGTTAACTTTCCACCATGTGCAGGGAAGGCAAAAGGGTCCAGGAGGTTATCTGCATAGATAGAAGGTCCGTGACTCGAGGCAAGAGAATCTGAAGATGAAATTGTAGACACCGACACCGATCGTGCCTGCTGGCTGTTCCCCTTGGGAAGGTTCAGTGCACTGTGAGTCCATGTGGGTGCAGAGGAGCAAGGGCACTCAGTCGTGTTTGTAGAGCTGTTCTCTCGGCGTGTTTCAGAAAGATTCATCAGCACGTCATCTTTTAACTCCCCACCTGTTCAGCAACCATAGCAATGTGAGGTTTAGAAAGAAAAGAAAACAAATGCTGGCACACAATACTGCATGATGCAGCTTTAGGCTTTGAGGTGTTTTTTCCCCCTTCTTTGCATCTAGTCAAGTAATTGCTTCTCCTTTCCTAAGATCCATCTATGCCATCAGCTAAAGTTAACCTTTAAAACAAGGACTGCATTAACTACCCTTTTTTCATATCTCAAGTTCTAAACTAAAATACATTTTAGAAGATCTTATGTTCTAATTCACAGATTAAGTAGTAGTTATATATCTAGGCTTAAAAAAAAAACAAAAAACCTCTCAAAACACAGATTTTTTTATTTTTTTTTTAATGAAAAGAGAGCAACATTAATACAAGTGTACCTGAATTTGGGCTAGATGCCAGTGCCTTCTGAACAATGGCTGATATTGCTACATATGGATGGGAAATATTTGACAGTGCAGGACAAGAAAGATTAGAAAAAAGGAAACATGAAATTGAACTGTTTGATGGCTTTTCCATTAACTAATCTTTATGATTTGTGAATGATATAAGCTGTCATAATACCAACAGGAAACAGCACCTTTCAGAGACAGATGGGTAACTGTTACAAAGAAAGATCTGATGCACAGGAATGCCATGTCTGATACAAATGGAATTTACAGTGCTTTGAAAGTAGCCCTGGGAAGGTGGCAGGGGAAGATGGTGAAACAGCACTCTGGGAATCTTGAGGTTGTTCTTAAATAATTTAGTCAGATCCACTGGACATGTGCATTCCTAATTAAACAGACAGTATCCTTCTTTCCATAATCTCAGTGTAAATCAAAGTTCTTTCTAGCTCTTACATCTGCTACTGGAATTTGGCTAATACCAATTTCCAGTCAGAAAAACAGCAGGAAGGAAGCAGCTTTAAAGAGAAGTCAATTGGCAGCCTGCAAGCTATGCAGTGATAAAGGGTTGTCAGAGCAATGTTCTGCTTTTCCAAAGAATTAACTTAGGTTTCTGAGCTACATCGTATGAAAAAGAATTACCTTCTCTCTGAGCTGGCAATATCTGGGGAGAGGAGGTTGCATTTGTTAGGTCCAGGATACTAAATGATGGAAGATTCACTGCAGCATCAGACCCAACTCTGAACACAGAGGGAACAATCATGCAGTCTGTTGAGTTGGAGAGTGTATTTCTACGTACATTTATTTCCAGAGCTGAAAATACTGTCGAAAACCAAATCTCATTCATAGCTCTAGATGCATTTGATTGCTCTAATTTCATGCAGATCCAAGAGCCTGACATCAGTTATAGCATATAACCAAAGACACAAAAGTTTCTGTAGATTGTCTCAAATGAAAGGAAGAAGCATGCGATCTGGGCTGCTGAGAAACTAATTCCATAGGAAAAAAAGGAGTCTTATACCTGATTCAGTCACCTTCCTTAAACAGCTCAGTGCCCCATTCAGTCTGGAGCACTCCTCATCTCTGGCGCCACATCTCTTCATTGTTTCTTTCACCTTTGATTCATTCATTTCAAGTAAGGCATCTAAGGTTAGCTCCTCTGGTATTCTCTGCAGGAGAAAAAAGAGTCGATATACTTTTTTGTATATACCTATAATAAGACTGTCATCTTTGTTTCTGACGTAAAGTAGTGCCACTGTCTCACTGCCTGGTCTGACTCATGATTTACTCACTTGGTAGTGTATCTCTCGTAGGGATCAGTGGGTCAGTAGTGATCACACAGCAGCAAGTGCTCAGAATCTGCTGTCCGTTCTCTCTACACCAAGAGAGATCAGGCACATGCTTGAGTGTGCTCTGTATCACTAGGATGTCACTGTCCTTCTCCAGTATTTAAATCAGGATTAATGCTGACTGAAGTATTCTTCTCTCCTCTCCCTGGGGAAAGTTTTCACTCAGTATTTTTTAAAAGTTACTAATTAAAGTTATCTATATCATTAAAACAAAGCAGGTCAAAACTCTGAAGGAAACAAACAAGCAAACAAACAAACAAAAAACAAAAAAACCTGGCAAATATTTGGTTTTCACTGGAGAAATGAAAAGTTCAAACAGTGTGGAAAATGGCTTCTTTCATCAACAGAAAGAATGTTTTGATAAAGAGATATTGATCTCCTCCTTCAGCAATTTTACTTTCATTAGAGGACCAGCCTTACTGATACCCTGCTTAGAAAGATACTTGTGTAGATCTCCTTGTGCCTCTTCATACACCAAACCCCCAAAAAGATAATCAAGCAGACACAAAAGATACAGGATTCTGGAAAGCATGAAATGATCGGATGTTCCCTGACAAAGTTAAGCTGTATTGCCTCTCTCCTCCCTCATTCAAATTTTTCCAGCGTAAGTCTGCAGCAATTGTAGTTAATAAACAAAACCAGGATACTTAGTGCAGATACCCAGGAATTTCCCTCGCAGTTTTGCCTAAACAAACCTCACTGCTGCCTGTTCTCACAATGAGATCACAAATTTCACAATATTTGGCCTCCTTCCTGAAGTTCCAGCTGCTGGAACCGTGCTACACAACAAGGTTTCAACCTCTATTTAAATGGGGAACAGAGCGGATCTGTTTGAAAATAAAAAGCTTGAGATCTTGTGGACATTTAACACCAACCCTTCAAACCCTAAAAGGCTGCAAATCAAATCTGAGTGTGCATTGACAAATGTTGTTCTGAGATCACACCGCTCACAATCCCGACTAGGGGCTGAAGTTAGCCTGGGTCCTAAAATCAAGAGATGAATCAGAACTGCTGCCATTGCTTTGACACAGATAGCTGGTCTCAAACATTCTGAAATGCTCAAGTAGAGGTACTGAGAGTGCTCAGCTAATCACACCATACTTCTAAAGTGATTAAGAGAAAAAGTTAACCTGCCTTAATCCAGGCATTTCAATGCTAAACATCTTAAATTTGAACTAATCTCCCTAAGATCCACCACTCAAATGTTTCAGCATGAAGTCAGCCCAGCTTTGTTCACAGAACTCCCCAGCCAAACCGAAGTAATTCCAACATTAAACCAAGTCTGTCTGACAGAGAGCTGTTTCCCAGCACCCTCTGGACTCCACTCCTCAGCACGCAGAGAGCAGCTCACAGAAGCATCTTTGTTCAGCACTATCACAGGGCCGGCTGTGATGCAAGACGCCGGCCCCGCAGTGCTGGGAGCAGCCGTGGCACAAGCACGATGCATCCCTGCAACGTGGGAGCGCGGTGTGTCAGAGGGACGGAGTCAGCCAGAGACATGCCAGCACTGCCAGTCCCCGTACGCCCACAAACACCTAAAACAGGGCAGAAAGCCTTCAACCACCATGGGTGCCCCTACTTTCTAAAGCAAAGATGTTACTGCTTCCATTAAAGCGTAAGGCAAAGCCAACGCCTCTTGCGAGACACGCTCATCCCACTTCAGGCTTTTACTCAGTCACAGAACAAGCAGGATTACAACGATGTCATTCTTAAATTATCTCAAAACATTTCCTCACTACCACCACTCCCTGAGCTGAGATTACATAGCTGCTGCTTTAAGTAATGGCATCATGCAGCTCTCTGCATGAGCTACCGAGTCACATTACCCAGTACCACCTCACTTTCCTATCCTTTGCATGACACAAAAGTAACCAGTACCTTGTTAGAGCTATTTGTAAGTCAATCGGTAAAGTGAGATGGACTAAGATTTCCTCAGAAAGCTGAACGTGTCCATCACAGACAACCCCACCCTGGCCCAGGCTTCAAGCAGTAGTGCAAGCAGATGAAATGCAGGGCCAGCCAGAATGGGACGCGATGGATGGAGCAGGTGGGGATCAGATTCCCTCTGCTCCTGCTCTGTGGAGGCCCCAGATTGGAAAAGCACTGCTGTGCTAACTTTCGGGTTGATGATTGGCACAGGGGGTATCAAGGCTTGGCAGCTAATTATATTTGGGCTGGCAGAAATTCCAGTGAGCCACAGTGCTTTGTAACAGCAGGTGTAGCATCACATACCAAAACCGTTCTCCTTGCTCAGCTTAGAGATTGCAGTAAAGTCAGTAAAGCAAATCTCAAGAAAATATAATATTTTAAATACGTAGAGGCTAGAAGAAAGAAGGAAGTCAGTTTGTTCTGCAAGCATACCTCCCCCCAGGTACCCAGGATGCAGTCAGGTTCTCTTCTGTCTATTCTCTTTTTGCAGAGTACAGCAGTTACCCAGGGCATGTGCCACAGCATCTCTGACATGAGCCTTGTACCCATACAGTTAGTCCTCAGTGGAGTATGAAATGGTCTATTAAGCTTTCATACAAAAAAAAAAAAAAAAAAGTATTTACTGAATGTGTGATTCAAGTTGTATCAGCGAGGAAGAACTGACTATTTTTACTTACCCCAAATTAGCTCTCCTGGCTGTGCTAGTATAGACAAGGCTTCAGTGGGGAATTCCAATTCCCTACTGCAGGAGGCATGAGGAATGGCATCTGGGCTCAGCTCTGGCTCCTATGAGCACGTGCTCACTGCTCCCCAGGGACAGTCCACAAACACAAAATTGTTCATCTCCACCAGTACAGATGGGTGGGGATGGTGGGGAGGGGTTGCCACAATGGTCTCCGAGCGGAGCTGAGTCCTGCACAGCAGCATTTGGAGCCTCACAGGTCCTTCTCTCATTCCCACAGGAGCATAACCAACATTTACTGACACAGAGAACCAAGCCGACATCTTTGTCCCACTGCAGCTCCGCAGTTAAACCACAGGACTGCCCGTTCTTGCAAGGCTGGCACTGCTGGTTGTTTTTCTTTTTTAAAGATCAAACTGCTGCAAGGAGGAATCCCTAGCTTTCGCTTCATTTTTCAAACCTTCCTAGTTTTAGAGAAAAACCTTAACACCAGTTCTTAAAAAATGACAAAGCACTCCAAGCTACTATCTTTTTACAAGTGCTCGGGCATCTCTTCCGTTGCGGTACACAGTTGCTGTGGAGGGCTTGAACTTTGTCACCCCAAGGCTGACCAGTTTCACTTCCGCCAGCAGCCCTGTGCTCTGTGCCTCAGTGCATGCAGCGCGAGGCACAGCCCAGCACTGCATGGAAGCCCAGGCTCACTGCTGGCTTTGCTCTCCATCCTAAGTGTGCTTTCACCCAGGCGCAGCCCAACAGTGCAGCCTGCTGTAAGCTCATCTCCCTCCTGGGCCAGCACGCAAAGTCCAATCTACTCTTTTGCTCAATAGTTTAATTTTAGAAAGACAGAATAGCAAGTTGTAGGAAAGTATAAGTACAGAAAAGGAGATTATATTTAAACAGCCCCAATGACCTTGAGCTGGGAGAGCTCAGACTTTCTGAACCTGCTGCCACACAACAAAAGAAATAAGCCTTCAAAGAGGGGGAGGGAGGGGAAGTAAGAGGCTTTCTTTAAAGAACCACTCGTGTTGCACATATACAGTGGCTTAGCATAAAACTGGCCAACGTGAGCCCCTAAGATCAGCCTTACATAATTTACCTGTGTTATCCTCCCAGCCAGCGTGACAGTGATAAGGGTCACCAGTTCAAGATGGAGCTTAAAACATGCCCTGCTGATGCTCTGGCTCAGCTGTTGAGCTGGGCAGATGTGGGCTCCAGCCCTCCGCTGGCGCAAGTGCAATTCCGGGCACTTCAGAAGCAGTTACTGCCATTTTTCAGCACTGAGAGTGAGCAATATGGGTTCAACAGACTCATCTTCACCTCATTCTTCACAGGTGCTGTGGCTTTAAAATAAATGCAGCTTGTAGGCTTGCATCAGGGCCAAGCTAATTGCCATCTCCCCAGGTGCACCTTTCCTTGCCTACAGAATAACACAGCACGCTGCAAGATGTTCACATACTAGTCTAATAGTAAGGCAAAATTTATTAAAGAGAAAAAAAAATACATCTAGAAACTGCTGCTTTCAATCTTTCAGCACCTCAGAACAGCACCAGCAAAACTTACAGCCTTACTCACATAAGCTGTGCAGCAGAAACAACGTTAAAAAAAGCCCAAACCGGGAAGAGAACTTCTCTACAAAGCTCGCCTGCTTATCAGACATACAGACTGTGCACTTTGTAGCATCCATGTTCAAAGGGGAGAAAAGCAAACCAGAGCATCCCAGAAGCCATCCAAAGGTTACTCTGAATTAGCCAGGGTGAAGAGTTCATGATAGCATCATGTCTTTAATCTTGTCTGGTGTCCAACTTAAATCCTTGAAACATGGCAAAAATGCTGATATCTAACACAGTGGATGAGATATTTTTGGTAAAGATTCTTTAGTGCAGATAAGCCTACAGAGCTAATGCTGCTGGTACTTGGACAAATCAGCCTGACCTGCCCCTCAACCTAGCAGACATGGCTCTTCCTGTAAAGACAGACAGTTGACGAGGCCCCAGGTGCCTCCTCTTAGATCAGTACATTCTCTCACCAGCCATCCTCCCATAAAGCAGCAAATGTTAGAAGAGAGAGCTCATTACGTAAGGTGCTTAAGTTCCCACTGATAGCTCTAAGCAAAGCACATCAGGATGCTCTTAAGAACATTTTGTGCCTGATGATTTTTCCTTTGCTCTGGTTTACTGGTGTCCAATGAAGAAGTTACTGAAAAATCATTCTGTTCTTAGATTTCTGAAGATTTTATGGGCGTTCTGGAATGACTCCCACATTGAATTTCTAACTTGCATTCAGTTGCATGTACAGGCTATGGTTTTGCTTAACATCTTCACCGTTTCAGCTCTCACACAACCAGTGGGTGAGAGAAGCTGACAGTCTCAGGGCAGTCCCACTCTGCTCTTTGTGGACAGGAGCTGTAGCTGTTCTGTAGGAAGGCAGGTGTACAGCTACAGCATCTCACTGCAGTCTGGAAGGGCGTGTGAGCCTCCCTGACCCCGTGCCATAAGGGGTTCAGTGCTGCGAGGGGCACGCGCCTGCCACGGCAGGGTGAGCCCTGACAGCAGCAGGGAATGGCTGCTTACGCTGGGGAGTGGCCCTCAGCTGGCACATGGTGATGAAGTACAGGTGCACAAAGCCTGCATGACGGAGTTCATTTGCATGCACATAATTAGCAGATTCAGGATCTCAGCTATTGAGTCAGAGCTCCTGCTGTCAGAGCCATGGAAATCCCGGAATTTAGGTATTAGTTATTAGGAATTAGGTGTCCTTACAGGAGATGAGAGGACGCACCTGTGGAAACCTGACAGGGTCAGGCAGATCTGCCTCTGGTATTCCCCCAACAAAGTAAAGACGGACGCACAGAAATGCCACACCTTTCCTCAAACAACTGATCAGCATGATCCGCTGCAACCCAGAGCCCAGTCCAACCAGCAAAACCACGGGCCATGATCTAACAGTGTCAGTGCTGTACTGGGGCCTCATCCTGTACAGCCTCTCACAGGGACAGCAGGAGGCTCTGAAGTTCATTCTTACTCAAGGCACAAACCTTTCCTGCTCTGCTGCTGTGTGCCAAGTGCTGCCGCTGGCTTGCTCAGGAACCAACCTGCCCCTCCCTATGCAGGACAGTTATCTGTACTAAAAACAGCTTTCCAGACTTGATTGACTGGAACCCCTGCTACATAGTGAGCAGGGCTGGTTCAGACATGCTTCGGGAGATAAGGAGGTGACTGTGTTTCTAACTGACTTTTTAAGATGATGACAAGTTATATGTGGGAACAGAATATTGATGTTTCTGGGAAGAACAAGAGAAAAGGCAGAGAATTTTTTTCTATGCTAAAGACAGTAAGTTAATAGAGATTTTTTTAATCACTTTTATTTGGAAGACGTGCTCCAAGCCCGGAACCCAGTAAATAGCTCTGCAAGTAACTCCTTCAATCAGCCTGGGAGCGAGACCCACATTCTCTTTTCTTCCCACTCTCCTCAATTCCCAACTCCAGCTCTCAAGAGGAGCATGACAATCCAGAACAGTGCATTTTCCCAGGTACACTTACAGAGCAACTTTCACCCACTGAAGACAACTAGATAATTTTCTGTAGATTTCCTTGACCCACATTTTTTCATTCTCAGTTCAACTATCTTTTTCCCAGTTTCAGTCCACCACATTTCGCTATATATGCACCATTTTTTGTAGTAACTTACACACAACTCCTAGCCAAAAACAAGGCATTTCCTAGAAAAATGCTGTGTTTAAAATGAAAAAAAGAAGTCACAGAACAGTATTAGGCCAGCTCCAAAGCAGAACCTGCTCTACAGTAGCCACAGTTTCCTACGATACAAATCCGTCTGGCAACTGATTAGAGGCACAGTAACAAAGAAACAGAAATAGCGTGAGTTAGGGTGGGGGGTTCCTTTTTTCCTTACCCCTCCAAATCGTGTATTCACAGACAGCAAACAGGATCACAAAGTCAACACTTGTATTTACCACCTACCTCCAAGTTTTCTAGGTCCACACAGAACAGCCCTTTCACTCTGCGCAGCATGACTGGCTGACTGTTATCCATGTTCACAGGAGCTTGAGCTGTCACCCAATGCCATAAACAGTGCATTGTTATTACTATAATCTCTTCCAGAACTAAAGGATTTTACAAGCAGTCATTATTCTTGTTTTAAATATAGGTTTTCAAAGAAAGAAAGGAGCCCAACAACAAGACAGCAATTATAACAGCAAGAGCTTTCAAGCTTCACAATGTCTAGAACAAGTCACTGGGCAAAAATAGGCTTCAGTCTGGACTAGAGGAGTCAGCAGATATTCTGATTTAGAGCCGCTGCTCTATTTCTGACCGGAGAGGCAGGGAGCTTCTGTACTTCCCTGCATGGCAGCTTTATTTGGGAGAGAACTGGGGGCGGGGGAAAGGGAAGGAGGAGGAGGTGGGAGAGGGTGAAAAAGAGCATTGTTTCTCTAACTGCTGAGCTAAAAAACTGCTTTGCAGTTAGGCTGTTTTTCAAAGGCGTTATGTCAGAGATTAGCACAATCTTGCACTGCTCCCTCCAGCAGCCCTGGAAGTGCAAAGGAAACCAGAACCATTTAAAAAAGCAAAGAAACCCAACAAAACAACAAACAACCCATGAACTCAGGCCTTTCTCCTGAAGCAAGCAGTGGGCCACAGGCAAGCCATTCACCTGTGCACACCTCCACTGTACCACCAGCCCTCAGAGGTGGCCACAGCAGGGCCCTGTTGCAGCTGGAGGCTTCTGAGGATTACAGAGGGGAAAGTTCTCCAACTCTACAGTTAGTTAGCAACTTTTTCAGTCAGTTTCAGAGCCTAAAAGTCCTAGAAAAAAGAGAGCTATGTGCCTTACATGAAAAGATTATTACATTTGTGAGGTTATCTTTCTCCCTGTAGTGTTGAAACCCAGTATAAGTATTTCAGTTTTACAGACAAGCTATCAGACTCTTAGAGATGTTCAGTGATTCCCCAGAGCAGACGTACAGTACAGCAGAACCAGGTATGGGACTCGAGTACATCCCCACTTTCATTGTCTGGCCCACTCAACTATCTCTTTAAAGGCTCCCTGATGGCTGCTCCCCAGTCACCTCACAGACGGTGTATAATGCTAAGGGCAGCCATTTTGTATTTCATAATAGCTAAGCTATTAAAGCACCTTCTGTCAGTGACTGCCGTTTTCAAATGATTCAGCTGAAATGTTGTTCACATTCATGAGATCTGAGCAACAGCAGGAATGATCCCACGACACCTCTAACATTTCTGAAAGACAGCCCATCACAGACAGACATCTCTACTCAAAAATCACTGTGAAGACTAAATGTATTGCCCAGCTAATCTAAACACTGCAGGAGCGCTCAGCAGCTACATGAAGTGGATGCAGAACTTTTAAAAAATAGCCACAGATTTGGAATCATGGAGCAATTTCATTAAATGTACACCTTGTATTTCTGACCCACAGAACAGAAGGAAAAACAGTTCATACCTTGGTCACTGACTGGGAGAAGGTAGTAAGCACAGATAAAAAGAATGAACAGTTGGAAAATGTTCTCTTCCTGACTCGGATCAAAACCAAATTTACTCACCTTCTTTAGTGACTACACGTACAGAAGGACAGTCTCCCTGAATTATCAGGATGTGGCAGATTTGAATTATTCACCTCCCTTCTCCCTGCTCACTCCACCTCTTCATCCCTTCCCCCAGTTTTGCAGGCACCACAAAGGATTTCAAAAAGAGCTACAAAGACATTCTTTAAGGCTCAAGCAATTCCAGTAACCCTAGAAACCAACAATAGTTGTGAGCCTGGCAGTTTGGCCACGGCAACAGGCTGCTTTTCTGTTCTGTCACTCT
>JAOWBP010004513.1:4694864-4708962 GCA_028571105.1 Tragopan temminckii | reverse complement strand
CACTCTCTCTGCTGCACCTTCAGCTGTGCCACCCAAACCCTCACTGGGCTGGAGGACAATATCCATTCTAAAGCATCACGTTTAAAATAAACAGTAGTAAATAAAAGGTACAGCTCTGTCTCCAACTCATCCTATTTCACCAGAACCTGTTCAGTTACGTCAGGATCAATCTGGAATAACTTTCATAGAAATCTGCTCCATTTTTCATTTAGTCTTTTTACAGGCAGATTCCTGATGAAGTCAAAGAAACTGTGGCTTGTGTAGGGATCAAAGGAAATTGAGTGCAAATACTGAGCCAAAAAATGTGAAAAAAGAATGGAAAAAGCCTTTTCTGCTTTGTTTAGCTGCCAGTAGAATGAGCTCTACTTATACTACCATAAATGTTACGCAGAACAGAACTTTCCCCAGTACAGAACAGCACAGATAAGTCATGCACAGGCCAAACCCAATGAAACAATCTGAACCCTGAGGTTCTACTTATCACCTAAACAGAGGCAGGATTTCAGACTCTTAAAAAAAATGTGTCCAGACAGGAGCTGGGGGCATTGGCTTGTCTGGTCATTGCTGATTCCAGCAAGAGTATCAGATTATTCTGTGCAGTAAAAAGGTCTCCAGTGATTTGCATGTTAAGAATTAAATGATAAAGAATCTGTAAAGATCAGAAATGTTCACGGTCTGTGAGCATGAACAGCTGATGCTGGCCACCACACAGAACACCAGAGGAGTTATTCATTTCATTCTTTTGCACTGGTGCAATGCTCTTTGGTATCAGTTTGAACCAGACTTCACTCACAGGAGGAGGCTTTTGTGTGAAATAAAAAAAAACAACACAATTATTTGTTTCTGAGTAAAGACTCCCACTCTGTCAAAATCCAGACCACAGCTTCACACCTGCCCAGAAAGCTAACTCAGACCCAGCAAGCAGCTGGGAAAGTCACATGTGAGGGGCAGGAAGGTTCCGTGCTGATGGTTGCCTTCTCCTTACCTGTACAACTTCTTTCCTCACATTGACAATGTCTAACCAGTCATTGAATCTCGGGTAGCTGTTGAGCTCTGCTGTCCTGTCATTCAGGGGCACACTCAGCTTGCACTGCCGCTGCCGGTGAATGTAGTCAATCAGTTTCACCTGTTGGAATCCAGAAAGCAAACCATTAAGTTCCTTGGGAAAAGCTGTCATCTTCACAGGCTTGCACAGCACCAAGGCAAAGGAGATGTTTGTGAGTGGGGCTCTTCTGTGATATAATGATGACATGCTCTTACAAGCACTCAGAGAAGCTCATACATGGAAGCATTTCCCTCACAGAGAGCATCTTTATTCTTTAGTATTTCAGGAGAAGGTAGTGCAGAAGTTTCTCAGAGTTATGTTACATATGCAGAAGTTTCCCAAAAGTATATTGCACATTCAGTGACTGATTTCAAGCAGGACCTCCTGTTTCCTTGGTACAGAAACTCAGCAGAGCTTCCTTATCTCCTCGGTTCGGCGACACAGCTCCTTGTGTTACCTGAACGAATTGCAGGCCGGGGGTATCCATCAACAAACACTAGCAAGCTTAATAATATTGTTACAGCTTGTATCAGTAGGACCCTGTAGGACCCATTCCTGCAGGACACAACGCTAATCCGTATCAACAAAAGTCCTGGGCAGTGGCTGGGCATCATGACAAAATATGAAAGGGCATCCCAGCCATTTGAAACAGTTAACTACATTCAGATTAACAGCACTGCACAGATAGATGCAACCTCATTCTGGATGCTGTGGGCACTGCTAGTGTAACATGCCGGATTCCCTGTCCTCTGACCCATTGCTCCTGTATGTTCATTACACTCTCTCTCATCTGGCCTTCATTTGGACAAGAAAGTCAGTGAGGCAGGAATAACCAGGGTACCCAGAGATTCCGAAGCCCGCTATCCGATGGGTGTTTCTACTACAGAATCAGCATTAAAACAATATCTTCTTAAAAAAATGAAAATTTAAGATTTATTCCAAAACTTTGGTTGCTCATCTCATGCTTAATGCACTACACAGAAACTGACACGTATTCAGCACAGAATATAAAAATGACAAGAAGGAATATAATAATTTGTACTTTACGTTTGCTTATCAAAAACAAAACACTCTCAAAAGATTTTTCACTATGTCACACATTCCTATGGGGTTGACTTAAGCTTCAAAACCTTCCTAACAAAACAATGCCTCAAAGCAAGTTAGCTGATCCACAATTTATAAACCAAAACATGTCCTTAGTCAATAAATTATAGCATTTGGGACAAGATTAGACTATAAATGAAAAAACAAACACAAATTCTTTGTCCACTAAAATCTCTCTCCTCTTGAGCCTCTGCTCAAAGTATTTTTATTCTCTGTATATGAAGAATGCTGTATGTTACTTGTATGTTACATGCGGGAAAGAGAATTAGACCATTTCCTCCTTCCCTAGATAAAGGATAGATAAGAAATTAGAGGGAAATTGGATATTGTATTTGATCTCAACTAAGTGACCGCCGTATGGAGTATAGTGCTTTTGGCATGCTCATCAGTCTGGGAGAGCTACCAATACCGGGATAATAATTATCCTAGAAAAAAACATAAATTCTTCCTTGGCAGAACTGGGAGCACAGGAGTAGATGCTATTGGATGCACGCTCTGATGACAGACATGTAAGATGTGGGAGCATTTATCATCCAGCTGAGATCAGAGGAACCTTTTAACTCTTCACTTCTTAACATGGCTTTGGAGCATAATGCCTAACAGAAATGACCTTGGAAATCTCTCTCAATCTTTCTCAGTCTCAGTACTTATTTACTTGTTTTTACAGAAAGGGGAGGATAACACTTCCTTTTCTCCATCCTGTACTTTCTGCAGTCAGTCCCAGTGCTGCAGAGCAGGGCAGGGCAGGCTTTGCAGACAGCTGTGGCCCTGCTGCAGGCAGCTGTGCAGCACTGAGCTGATGATGGGTTCGCAGGCCCGTGGTACTGTCCCCACGCCAGCTGGGGACAAGTGAGCTCTCACTCCTTCAGCGCAGTGCCATGTGCCGGTGTGACTGCGACTTCTGAACGCTGCTGCAGCTTGGTGTGCTTGTACTCATTCTCAGTGACTGGCTGTCAGCTGTCCTCTCCTGCACAGCTGTACCTTCATCTGTATGCAACTCTAAATTAAGATGTCTCTGCGGTGTGCATGCTCTGTTCCTCCAGAGTGAACCTAGTGCACACGGGGCACACAAGATGTCTTGGCTGGCTTAGTCACGATGTTCTGCTTTCTCACTGTCAAGTGTTTTCACCTATCCAGTAAGGTCCCCCATTTGCAGCCAGGCCTATAATGATCCTGGAGATGCTGTGCAGGGTATTTTCATGCTAGCTGCTTGGTTTTTTTCTGCTACTCAATGTACTTTTCCCCACCTCGTGCGTTGGCTTTGTGTCACATACAGTCTGACACGCTCCAGCCAGCTGGCCCGCATTAGATATGGTGTGACTTTGAAAATCTTCCTAGTAAATAAAATAAGTCTGTGCATATCTGGAGTGGAGGTAATTCCCATGTTAGGGGAAGGAGCTGGAAATATTACATTCAAAGCAATTTTTCCACAATTTAGATTGAATGTTGTCATGGATCCTACCTAGGATTTCTGCCCATCTGCCCTAAAACTCCTTTGTTAACGAGACCGGGTTTGGGTTTAATTCCACTCAGGATGCTTGGTTCTGCTCTTACTGCCTCCAAACATAGCATGTTTGCATCCTAACTTATTTCCCCAGAGGACATTAGGCAGAAGAGATTAGAAAGCAGGGAATTAGCTGTGGGTAAGGATAGGAACAGAACAATCGAAACCCTGACAGAAGGGATGGGAACTAGAAGTCCGGGTAACAAAGGACACAGCAGGAATGGAGGCAACAGGAATGAATAAATGGTTTGAAAGGAGAGGGAAGGGAAGGTCTGTTAATGAGGGTCAGAAGGAAGAACTTGCAGGAAGTTTGAGGACTACTCAATAGCCCCCAATATGCCAAAAGTCATCCTATATAAATCAAAAATAGCACAGCTTCCAGGCTGTGCAACTGACGTGTCATGGAGAACAGAGGGATGACAAAAATCACCCAAGCATTCTCTTTACTGGAGGCCATTCCAAGTAAGGTTCAGTGACTGTGCGCACTTTGTTACACAAACAGCAACCACAAAATTCAGCCAAAGGCAAACCAGTCAGCCACAGGCCAGTAAGCCACAGCACGCAGAATTCCCAGGGTGCTGCTTTATGTTATTGCTTCTTTCCCCAGGTCACCTCACCCCTTTGCCACTCCCGGGTATTCCTCAAGGTTGCTGAGCACCTAGGGAAAGGTCGGTGAAGCGATTTTAAAACTGGTACAGGCAGCCATGACATGCCAGCCAGTAAAAGTAGCAGCTTGGCTCCTCTGTCTGTAATGTTATTTTAGTGCAGCACCTCCCTTCAGGCAAGATCTATTTTCCTGGAAGAAGGATGAGGTATCAGCATAGTCTCTAAAGCCCGAGTGCCACATTTAGTTGGATGCAGCACTAATGATATGCAAATCCCTTCAAAGTAGCACATGACCCAGTATAAAGCAGGAAACTGCAAGCACTGACTGTGGTAAGAAGGGGTGGGGGAATCTGTTCCAAAAACCACAGTGGAAGGCAGGATGAACTTAACATCTATTTAGGGAAAAAAAAAAAGTTAAGTCAAAGAAATTTTCCAAATATATATATATATATATGGCCCCATATGAGCTTATTACAGTCTGCAAATATCATGAGAACTGCATCCTGCTTTAAACAAGGATATTGCTGAAGTACAGTCACTTTTCTCACATCCCCCGCAAAAGCTTTTCTCACCCATGTCAGTGCAACACCAGAAGCATCGCATCAAAAACGGACCTTGACTGCAGGGTGCTGAGCCACCGGCACCTGCTGTGTGACTGAGCAAATGAAGTTATCCATCCTCTTCTGCCCGGCACGCAGCTCTGCCTGCACAAACTCCCTGCAGCAGGCACAGCCTTCAGTTACTTTCACGCTGCTTAAAGAGTGTGGATTCAAATATTTTTATCTGAGAAGGTTCTCCCAGAGCATAACCTCCTAAAAGGACACCACAGGGAGGTACTCTGTGTAGCACAGATTTCAAGAAAACTATTCTTCATCACTGGATATAGCAGAAATGTAATCCTCTAAAATGAAGAAATTGTCTGAGTATCTCAGTTTGCCAAGTCTGGTTTTCCCATGATAACTCCTTCACATTTACTGATTTCCCCTCTTCCTATAAATAGTATATTTGCATTTTTTTCCCACCCTGCACACACCACGCTTCTTCCCTAGGATGGATTTCATTTTGTTATTTCCTGCCCAGACTTTTAACTCGAGAACAGTTAGGCTTTAATAGCTGAGCTGTTGCAAAACCCTTTTCTGAGAATATAATAAAACTTCTGGGTTCAGTGACGCACGTAAGAAACCCACAAACAACATGCAGGTCTCCAACCACAAACTAGACGGAGAGATAAAGCCAATAGCAGGCTATTCACTGCCTGCTTGCCAAACTGCACAGCCTACTCATCACAAATGGCAAACCCCACGACAGAAGCAGCAATACTCCAACTGCCTTAAACCCACAGAGATGGGAAGGAAGAAGAACAGAGACAGGATATGGAGCAGCTGGAGCAAATCGCTGCGTACAGGGCGTGCTCCATTAGAGCCCTCCTCCTCCCTCTCTAGTGGGGTTGATGGTGAGAACATCCAGTTCTCTTTCTCCTTAAGAGTTACACATAAAAATCAGGTTTCATGCATTTGGGAGTCAACTGTCTCTCAGAGCTTACCTTGTGAACTGCATTTTGTTCATATTTAGAAAATGGCAACCCACTTCAGAAGTCACTAAAAGGCAAGTGCATTATACCTGATGCAACTCTTGTACACAGAGAACAAAAAGTCAGTCTGGTTTCAAAGCAGTTGATCCAAATAGCTTATTCTAATGGTTTTAATGCTCACATCTTTGAATGCCCTACAAACGCAGCGAGATTATCTTTAATTTTAAAAGGGGAAACTGAGGCCTAGGATGGAAATTATACATTAAAGAACCTGGGGACAGTCAAAGGTACTCTGACAGGGACTCTACTATACCAAAGTAGCAGCCAAGGTTGCTTCAGAATATCAGCAGTTTGAGACTGTTGAGAAAATTGTATTTTCACAAAACCTATCGTGTTTTCCTCGCTGATGCCTTCAACTTCTCCAGATGACCTGAAATGTACGCAATAGACAGCTGACATTAATCAGCAAATCAAGCACATGTTAAACAGCAGTTCATGCTTCTCTTGTCCTCTGAGATGAAATCTCATGGAGTCTGGCAGTGCTTAGAAAGACAATTAATGTGAGCTTCCACCAATACTTCCACTTACTGCCTTGCAATTTAACAAGCCAGTGGCTGAAGTTTTAAAAGGATCAGATCAGTGGATGACCCAGCTCTTACATGCAGCTAAAAAAAAATGCAAATCACCATAATCAGGAAGGAACTCCTCTACTAACCTACCAAGAACAGGACCCAGAGGGCAAGGTGCACTCGCTGAAGCATCAGACAGCAGCTCATGCTGCAGCAGAACACTGCATGTGTCCCTTGCAGTACAGGAGGAGCAGCATTTCTGCCTTTGGAACCACATCTTCTGATCTTGGAGCTTATCTTCATGTGGACACTGGGGAACCTAATATGAGTCATCTACAGGCACCCAGGGAAAAGGGGATTTGCTTTACACCTTTAACTGACTCTTATCTGTTTCCCCAGTGCCAGTTTATAGACAAACCCTAATTCAGACCCCAAAAATCTGGAGCAACCTGACTGTCGAAGAGATCAAAAAAAGTCAGAATCTGACTTGCCAAACTTATCTCTGAAGTCATGCTCAGAAACCACGTGAGAAACTGATTAAGATCTCAATAATCATTCAGAGACCAGCAGCCTGTGATTGTACCTCAGGAGACTTTTTCAAAGTCTTCTGAACTGAAGAAAGGTGCCACTGAGTTGATCCATGGAAATTTAAGAACTAGTATTTCATTTTTATTGATCAAGGTATGCAGAAATATTATACAGGAATACATTACACAGAAATAGCTGTGAGGTCTACCCCACAGTCTGCACATGGAGCAAGGAGCAGACGGATGGAGGATCACAAGACTCAGCATCTAATCTCAGCTCTGTGAGGATCTGCAAACACAATGCAACCCACCCCACAAGCACTCATGAGCTTCACTGTTCAGTCAACCATCCTAAACAGTTCTGGTTCAAAGCAATGGCTTGCAGAACATTTCAACTAACGACAAACCAACTGTCTTTGCAACTCCTACATACCACCCAGCCTACCATTGAGCTGTTCCTTAGCTCAGCTTGCCTGAAGCAGCTGACTCATCTGAATGCCTCCTGGCTATCTGAATTGTTATCATCTGATCATGGTATCACCAAGCAGCATCTGAAGACTGAAATTCTCCTTTCCCCTCTACGTTCAGAGAAGTAATTTGTTGTGAGCATAAGGACAAAGATAGCTTATGGCAATATGGACTGTTCTCTCTCTAGAAGGAAGAGAACTGAGCCAGAACTGCCCCCTCTTGCTTGGCTTAACCACATCTGCCTGATTAAGTGGAGACAGCAGGTCTGTAGTCTTTTAACTCGACGTGTCAATTTAGCAGGTAAAACTGATCTGAAGCTGTTCATAAAAAAAAAAATTGTTCAATTGCATAGAAAGCCATCCTTCCCATCTGATCTTTCATTAGGAACACTCAGCTGAAACAGAATTCAGGTGGTGAGTCAAAATCTCACAAACTTCAAAGCTACCCTGAATCCAGTATGGATTTCAAACAGCTTTTTTCAAGGCAAGTGCAAGAGCTGTAGAAGGACAAAACATGCAACACGAAATAAAGAGATGGAAAAAAACATTTCGGGAAATTACTTGTATCCTAAAAGTAATTCACTCTGTTTCTCACGCACATGATTTTGCCCTCAACAACAAAACTGAATGCGCTAAAGGGTAATATTTTGACAGGAATTTTCACCAGACATACAGGCGGAGGGCCAAGTTCACAGATGAAACATTACAAAATGCCTGGTAGCAGATTCATTTATTTGAGATGGTATCTGAGAAAAGGAGCTCATATACAGGTCAGACTCTGACCCACAGTCAGCAGAATTCGCATCACGTCCCTGAGCCCCGCTGCCCCATTCAGTGGGCGCTGGCTGGGGGAGCAGCACTCCCGTACCAGACTGAGGCCCGTCCAACAGCTCTGGCTAGAACTCACTTCCTGGTGTCTGTTTCCCATCCACCTCTAGTGATTACCCAGGTGCAAAGGCACCAGGCATAGAAGTTCTTGCTACTCTGGACCACAAGCACAGTCTCCTTTGAAAATGACAGCTTGCAGAACAGTGCCACTGCTTTGAATGTCAAAAACAACTGAGCGTACACGCAAGACCCCAGGCAGTATCACTTTTTAAAAATAAGAAAGGAAGAGGAAGAAGGATTAAACACAGTTTGTACAAGTCAAATTCAAGGAGCAGTTTTAAAAACAGGACAGATTTTTCAGTCCTCTGGTCTCACCACACCAGATCACGGCAGCAATGACTGCTGTGGAGCTTCTAAAAAGCAGAGGAAATTGGAATGATGGGAAGGACAGGAAGAAGTGCTCTGAGAGACAGCAGCACCGCGGCGCGCTGCACTGCAGGTCACGCCGAGCCACAGCGAGGAAGCTGCAGGACTCTGCATCAGCTGAGGATCTGCGCATGGAGTCTCCATGCCAGCCTTACTTGCAGCAGCTACAGCAGAGGCACCTGAGGGCCTCCCACTTCTGCAGAACCCAGATGTCTGTACTGGCTTAAGAACTTTTGATTGGGGTTTTTCTTTTTTTTTTTTTAAAAAAAAAAGGGAAATAGTTTCTCAATGCATTGCTAAACAGTGCAAGCCAGCAAAAAAGTGTATACGTAAGGTACAGTTAGGGAAAAAAAAGAAAGAAAGAAAGAAAGAAATTAGCAAATAAAAACACAGAAAGGTAGAGGGATGGGGAGAAATGGAACATCAGATGAGTGTGTTTTCCTTTGAATCTTCAGTCGCGCCTGAGGCTGACACAACAGCCACTGGCCAAACACTACAGTATGTTATTTCTTCTTTGTTAGATGATGCAGACAGCATAATTCCTGGGTCACTTGGAGGCCACATCCCACCTCTCCTCTCTCCCCTCCTCTCTTTTTCACAATCCCAACAACCAAGAGCTGTAAACACCCAGCTGAGGCCTCCCAGCTAAGGGTGGGAGTGGGAAGATGACACTGCACAATCAAGCAGTTCCCTGTACCTGAAGCAAGATTCTCTTTGGAGATTTCATACAAGCCTAATGCAGCTGCAGGCACAGTCCTCTGCTTAAATATCAGAGGTTTCACACCCAGTGCACACTAACAATGAAAGCTCTCCCCCTTCCTCTGTAACCCAAAGTCATGCAACTGCAGCAGAATGACTGAGAGAGCTCTGCAAGAATTGCATTTACTGCTTGCTATGCACAACCGTGCTGCTGCCACATCAGATCTGCAGCTCAACCTTCCCTCAGCTCAGACTTCTTTTTAGCATCTGCCTAGCAACTTTAGCTCAGCCATGATTTACTGAGCTTAACTGCATTTCCATGTGGAGCACAGAAAGAATAATCCTTCCCCTTGTAAAAGGACATCATTATTGCCAAGCAGCCTGAAGGCCTGTTAAGGTTTCCCATCCAATCATGAACTTGGTGCATGTGCCACTAAGCAGGCTTATGGTTTTACCTGTCATGTAGAAAACTTCTGTCCAAGCACAGAACATCTCCTGTTCTCAATCAAATCTGATTCCCCCATCCAATCTCTGTTCACTTGCAGCCAAATCTCAACCAGCTCCAACAAACTGAGTGACAACCTGGAAGAATATCACTATCAGTTTTGTCCTCAACAGCTAAGGCTGGGCAAAGCCTAGTTCAACACAGTTTTGGCCCTTAACCAAGGTCTTTAGCAATAAGATAACAAATGCCTGTCAAAAATGGACTAGGCAGAGCTAATGATGCCTTTGGCAAGACAGTAGAAAAGTTCTCCTGCATTCCCTTCCAGGACTTTTATACCTCAAAAGGCAGTACCACAGCTGAGACACTGACCCTTGTCATAACAGCTCTGATAGAACTCGGGAGAGCCTCAGCAAACCAGACTTCCATCTCACTGCCTCAACAAAAGACCAGCCTTGAATAAGCAGTTGGAACCTAGCTTCAGATCCTTGCTCTCCTTCCTATTTCCTGCATGCTCCTAAGTGAGACACCACAACAGCAAGTTTAGAGCTTACATACTTTGATACATGGAAAATAACTCTCAAGTGTCCTTGATTCTACGGTGAGGGAGATGTAAGTTCCTAGCACAGATAAAAGAGTAGAATATACAGCACAAAATTTTAAAGCCAGGCATTTCCTTCAGAAAGGTCAGGAAGGGAATGACTAATTCTAGGCTCCCTCATATTCCTGAACTTCCATTTCCTCCTCATTGCAAGCAAAGTACCAAGCACCCTCTGCTCTCATCAAAGACTGCGAGGGACCAATGGATGACACCTTGTATGGCTAGCCTGAATGTTTCCTGAAAGCCTGGCAGGTCTCTAATGAACTGCTCTCTTTTAGTAGCGCACTTATGACGCATGATGCTGTCCCTAATCCCAAAGAATTTTTTCACATTTGAGTTCTTCTCAGCTGGATTGCCAGCCGCCCACCCAAACACCAGTTTGTTTCCTGGCCACATTTGCTTTACATGCTGTACCTTTTGCCTTCTGACCAAGAATTATGTTAGACAGTCTTATATATTTGTATATAATGAGCTTTATATGTATATAAACTTTTAATTGATACAACTACATCCACAAGACCAGTTATACTAGTATAATTGTACCAATACTTCATACTGCTGTACTGGTTGAAGTTCGGAGTTGCACTAGGAGAACTTTTGTCAAAGAGAATTAGACTTCATAGCATTAGTCCTTTCTTGTAGAAGTGTTTACAATTTCTACATCTTTAACTATTCATGCTCTACATTCTTCTTAGGAAACATTCTTCATAGTATTCCTTTGTCACCCCATTTGCATTACACGTGCTTAATTACATTTAATTGTCTTGAAATATCTCCTCTGATTATCCACTGAAGAATAAGTTCAGCAGCCCTGGGTTCAGGATTTCTGCTCAATCTCTTGCTCAGACAGCTGTATCAGAGGAAGGACCCTGCTGAGTGACAGCAAGGAGAAAAAGAGATAAAAACATGCCTACTTATGAGAAAATAAAAAGACATTGTTACAAGTCTCTATGCTATTCTGTAATGGAAATATCCATTCCTAAGGAGCAGTGGCAAAGACAAAGGGATTCTATGTTGTATTTTTCTGTCTGTGAACTGACAATGCAGGGTGCTGGATACAAATTCATTCCCTGAGTTCTGAGATTGTTCACAGCAGCCAATCAACACTTAATAGTTACACAGGATCATCTGTGTTTTTTTCAGGCTCCTTTCATTTACAGTATTTCATCTTGATCTTTCCAAAAGGAATACAAATATGTTAAGCGTTATGAAAAATACTAACCTTCCCAAGATGCTTCTGGAAACCAAAGCACCACACCTATGCAATGGAAGACACTAAATGGCACTGGTACTCCATACCTCCTGCTGCGTGGGGTACAAAACACTCCTGGAGGTAATTTTTACAGTGCTCCTCCAGAGTAACAAGGCCAGAAACTTGGTGAAGGCCTACAAATGTTTGAGGGATCCAGCAGTGCGAATAACAAGCAGCAGGCTGTTACTAGCTTTTCAGCTGTGATCTGATTCAGACAATACTGGAATTTTCACAGATTCCCCAGAATGCTGGATTAGGTCCTGCTTGTGTTGTCTGGTACCCAAACAATGCTGTTGTCTGGCTTAGAAACAAAAGCACTGGGGAACTTGACACAATCAGTTTGGCTGCCCACCATGCACTCCTCTACGCTAGCACTTCTCTCCAGAATGACTAAAAACTTCAGGCTTAGCAGCATACCCTGTTTCTAAATACACAACCCATTCAGAAACAAAAAAATATATGTAAAAATAAATTATTTTTAATTTACAACATATATTTTATGAAGCATCCCTACCACTTCAAACACTTCATATTATCAGTGAAGAGATGTTTACGCTATGCAATGAATCCAGATACAAAAGCATGCTGCTGATAGACACTGGCCTTCCATAGTTTCCCAAAGAACATTCTCTTCAAATGTCTGAGTGTTAACACAGGGGTTGGGGCTTCTGTGTTGCGGATTCTTCTTGTTTTTTGTTGGGCTTTTTTTTTTTGCATCTTCCAGTGAAAACGGAGGAGGGAAATGGCTGAGAAAACAACATGCTTTTTTAAAAAAATGTCAGCTATAGGAAATTGCTTAACTGGAATGTGGCAATTTGCCATGTTCTCTGAAAGTGTCTTTTAAAACAGCAAACCAACTACGAAATTGCAGTTTGGGATTGTCAGAAAAACCCAAAGTACACCAAACCCCCACCTCTGCTCAAAATATTTTGGACCTGCACAACGTCTCCTTTTCCAGAAATTAAGAAAAATGGCGGTGATCTGCCACACATTACAGATCAGAGATTTTCAGTTTGCTCATAAGTTTTACAGGATGCTTCCTAAGCACTACATCTAACACACTAAGGCACAGTCAACGCAGGAAATACAAGAATGAAAAGTCTTTTGCAGAAATATAAGCCACCAAGCAGAAAGCTGATCACCCACAGCTCAGCTCTGCCAAAGGTTTCTGAAACAATTCAAAAATAAAATGGACTCTATGAATTTTCATTTTCTTTCCTATAAGGCTGGATATGCCATTAGTAAGTGGGAATCACACTGAGCATTTTTGCCTGGTCAGCTTTCTTTCCTTCTCAGTAAATAAACACATAAACCTAGACAGTTTATCCTCTTTTTCTGCAGTACCACGTGTCCTCAGGTTACCCTTTCTGCCATCTCAGAACCAACATCACGGTTGCTGACTAACCTCTTTTCTCTTACAAGTGGGTAGACAACATAAAGGGACACTGAGCTCTTAGCCCAGGAAGCCTAAGGCACGCCTCCCTTCAGGCTAGTATCCCCAAAACAACCCTCATGCAACATGCCAAGTGCATCTCATAATTGTGCTACAGCACACTGAGCACAGGAATTCCAGTTATGCCTGAGGTATCCTCGGTTCAAGAATGACCTCTCCTCAAAACACTCCTGATTTCCTAGTGGAGAAGTATTCATTTACACTCCTAGTATATTCACCTAACTCAGCTGTCTGCAGAATGCTTAAGATTTGTGAGAAACTTACTTCTATGCATTTGCAAACAAGGGAGAACAGCATTCTGGATAGCTAATCACCCAAAAACACAGGAGACACCTTCCTGCAGTAGATTACAGATAGAAACTCCTCTCTAACACTCTGAAGGAGTCTGTGTTGTAATGAAAATGAAGGACTACTTGAAGAAGTTTGGGTTTAATGTGAGGTGTGGGGAAATGCTATGAAACAGAAGAATGGTGTTGCAGACTTTATTTATTGCCTTTTTTCTGATTCTTTTAAAATTACTGAGATGAACTACATGTAAAAACTTAACTGTTTGACTGTGCTGTAAGACTGTTCTTCAGTTACTGGGTTTCTGTGTATGTGTTGTATGAGGTTTTCTACTGGACTTGGTTGCTTTGCTTCCTACTCTCCCTGCTATTCTGCAGGAAAATGAGCAGGAGTGAGGCAACAGGAAGAGTAGGAGTTCCCTCTACAGAGACAAAGCAGGATGTGACCTCTGTTCACTAAATAGGGTAGAAAATAGGGTAGAAACGGTTGGAACCCGATATCCAAGTTGGTGTCTTCCTAAAGCAAGGAAAGACTATATCAAGGACCAAAAGCAAAGCTGTTTATCGTGGGTTAGAATCTGCGTTTGATGACACTGGGACAGTGCTTTGTAAGATATACTTAATTAACATTAATAACTATAATGATGGATTCTTGCTAAAGAACACTTAAACACTGTAGTACTTGATGAAGCCTCAACTGCTAACCTTTGATCTTACCAAGTATTGGTGCTGCTCCTACCTGAGAGCATCCTGCAGCTTT
>JAOWBP010004513.1:4679690-4694743 GCA_028571105.1 Tragopan temminckii | reverse complement strand
CTGAGGCAAGCTGGCGATCTTTACCATGCCGCAAGAGCGTCCGTGTTTGGCCTTTCGCCGGCATCCGCTTTTGTTGCATTGTTTTCACAGTCGAGTCGCCTTATCTGACAGCGGCAAGACACATCAATTTAGCGCGGGAGACAGCGGATGAACTAAGACGAGGAAGACAAGAAGACGGAACTGCCTTTGGGCAAGGAAACCGAGACCAACCTGTTCAAGTCGCGCCGGCGGCTCGAGGCCGAAAATTTGTGGCTCCGTCATCAGTTGAATGTCGCCCTACGACGCTCCCCCCGACATCTGCGACTGAGCGGCACCGATCGCGCATTATTTGTTTGGCTGGCGCGGCTTTGGCTGGCGCTGGCGCGGCTTTGGCTTGCGCTGGCGCGGACGGCGTGAATCGCCGTGGAACAACCGAGCCTCACGGAAAAGCGGGAGATGAGACGGGAAACAGATAACGCACTTCTTTTTCAAATGTCACATTTAATGTTTTCACCACTGTACTTCAAATCTACATTTTACAAAGTGACCAGCAAGTGTGCCACATAACGGACCAACCTCTGAGATTTTACCTTTCATACCAGTGTCTTCTCGGGCTCTCCTAATTACACACGTTTCTCATTCAAGTGAATTGAAATGCTTCAGTTGGTTCTATTCTCAGGAGCCTCACAAAAAACAAAGATATTGCACCATCTTTGTTCAGTAACTCAACGTTTGTCTCTTTCACAGCAAATAATTACTTCATTGAAGTTAAAACTTCCGAACATAACTTACTGATAGTTTCCAATTTCAGCTCAGATCACCCTTGTTGAAAATACTCTGCTAAATACAGATAACTTACAATAACTTTAACAGTTAATTGTCCATAACAAACACCACGGTTTTTTCTCCAGACCAATGCTCAAATTTTAAGACCACCCTTTAATATTTCTTTGTACAGGTGAAAAACAGTCTTCGATTTTCTAGTCTTGTTTTAAATACAAAAGTTGGAAGGGACATTCAAGTTTCAAGTCTCCACACTGAACTTAAAAAAAAAAAATCATGTGGAGGTAAACAAACCAAGTTGTATACTCCAGGAGGTAGAGGCCTTCAATTTGTGTTCATATATACATATGCACAGAATTCAGTGTTCCAACAGAAAAAGAACTCGCCAAAAAGTAATAAAAGTTATTTACTACTGTGACATCTCAAGACTTCCACAGCTTTGCCTAAAGACACGAACACAATTAACATAACTCCCTATGTGCTTTTTTTCCTTTTCTTTTTTTTTTTTTCTTCTCTCTCTCTCAACTGTCCAGTGCAGGAAAAAGTTCTCACAAAATTTCACAGACCTAAAATGTGCAAGCTAGTTTCTCTCTATACAGCAATGATGTCAGGGATCTCTGAAATTAGCCCATAAATGGAAGTATTTACACACATAGAAGATGCATGCTGGGGGGTTTTATGTAAGAAAGAGCAGAAAAAACTTCTAATAAAAATAGATTAAATATATATATATATTTATACTGGGTAAGGAAACAGAAGTTTAGTCTCTCCTAGTCACAAACTCATTCTCTCTACTCACAACATCTGATTTTAGAACAGCACACATCACCATCACAGCTCTAGTGAGAAGCTATTTATAGGGTTGGATCATCGGGTGCGGTGCCACCTCCTGTGGTCACTGCCACCCAACGTGACTTCATCATTGGTCGCAGTCAAGTTTTCTGTATTCCTTAGTTTTAGAAAACCCAAAATCTTCAGGAATGGCTCAATATCAAAATGTATGTCTGTCTTTGCGTACAATCTCACTTCATTAAAAAAATCCTCCCCAAATTTGGTTCGATTCTGTTTGTTCCGAGCTGAGCCATCACAGCTGCACTATAATTCATAAAACACGTGCAACTCTGGGTAAAATATTTTCTTCTAAAAGCACAACCACTTTACAAGATTAAAAGTCTAGTACATTTCTAAATATTATTCATATTGTACAAGTAGTGGTTGTTAATTTAAAACTTCATTAGTAAAATTACAGTACAAGCATGATTAACCTCCAGAATTGCAAATCCCAGACTCCAGTGGAAAGCTACATTACATCTTCAGTAGTACATTATCTTCCACTTCACTCCCAAACCAGTGGAGATGGTGGCATCTCAGAGGGTTGAGCAACTGTGGAACTAGAATGGAAGCGACACAGAAAATCAGTGTTCATTTGCAAAAGCTAATGGACAACAAAGTTAATGCTTGACCAGAAAGCAAATGTTTCAGGTATGCAAACATTCCAGCATCCCTTCCCCTGAAAGGTGCAAGAAAACAAAGCAGCCCCAAGCCCAGCAGTTAACAGCACCAACGCCAAGTACCGAACCACATTTATCTGTGTATTTCCTTAATGATTCTTCACCTACAACTGGCACGCGGCGTCATTCTGCAGTGCATTTTTGCAGTCAGAATTTAACCCATCGATCTTTCAAGCCTAATTTCAATAATTTTTTTTACAAAGATATTACTTGAAACTTTTACACATTTTACTTAAATTTTAAGTATTTGTATTATAAGTACGCATAAAATCTAAGTCTCTGTAACATGGTTTTTTTTAAATGTAACTACACATACATGTAAGGGATTTTTTTCAGAAGTTATTTATGGACTCCTCAGAAATTCAAAACAAAACCACTGTGGATGTGTGAATTCTGTACTACTAATAAATGTGAATTAATATCAGATGTGAGTACATACAGTTACCTAATAAAGCTCTTAAAAGCAGCAGACTGAGGGTTGATGCAGAGAGGTACTCTGTTTCCTTTCTGCTGTTCCAAAATGAACTGGTGAATTATTTCTGTATGTAAGAAAAAAATAAGACACACCGGGCCATGAAATTAACATCTGTGCTGCTGTCAGCAAGCTTTAAAAACAGCATTTACAACAACAGATGACAGAGTAAACAGCAGAGCTACATGCAGCACTGAAAAGTGATGGACAAAGAGAAAGGGAATGGAAAGAATAATGGGATAAAAAGAAAACAATTTTTGGTGAACTCTTAGGAACTATCAGTGTGAATTTCAGAATTCCAAGTTCAGGATATGTCCAAAACAAGTCACATTATCACAGCAAAATGGTGTCTTTTCCCCAAGTGATTGAATCATTTGTTAAAAACTGTGGAGGTAACGCATCTCTTCTCCCTGTCCTCTTCCTATCTTATTTGAGCTGCCACCAAACAGAAACAATCCCCACTAATATCTCTCATACTATATTGCTCTCATAAAATGAATGCTTTCCTGACTGGATCTGATTTCCAGAGAAATAACATTTCTTATGGCTTGTCTGTCATCATGGAATCAGACTTCAGATCTCCACTGCCACAAAGCTAGGCTGGCCCCTGGCAACCACCTGCACCAGTAGCTCCTTGTTTCAGGCAGAGATGGGTTTTTCTCACAACAGCACGTGGAGACCCTGAGCACACCCCTGCACTGCTGCCAGAACAGCACAGATGGCAGTAGCTGCTGCACAGACACGGGGCACGGCTGCTTCAGTGTAAGCACACTGCCACAGCTAAGAGGAAATGCAGCTGAACTGAGACCGCTCAGCTTCTGTTACTTATTGATGGTGCTGACCCTTCTGCAGCACAGCCATCAAGAGAACATCTCGCACCTGAAAACAAAATGGTGATTTCCACTTTTGCTCTGGTACAGCCTTCAAAAAGAGCAAATGGCAAAGGGAACACAACTTCGCTGCAGGCAGCTGCTTGAATCAAAGCAACACCTCCACGTCAGCTAGTGTGTGTGACACTGCAGCACGTCAGAACCACCAGAAACATTTTTAATCTTTTAGTGAAAAGGAAGTATTTCCGGAATTTACCCTGGAACATTACCTTAAAGGAAAAAAACAACAAAGTAGGGCCACGTGTCCTAGCTGTGCACTGCTAAAGGATGCAGCAGGAAGATACAAGCATACACAAAGGCTGATTATGACTCACCTTTAACCTGCCGAACAGAACTGAGGTTCTTTTCAAAAGTGTCATCAAATTTGGGATTAGTGATGGGTTCAAAATCACTAGTATAAACTCTTCCAGTGGATGTGGAAAAACAGCATTTACACATACAGGTGTGGTATCGCAACCGCCCTTCATCAAGGTATGGGTGAGCTAAGGCATCCTTAGCAGATATTCTTTTGGACTGAAACATTGCATTTAAAGAAAAAATAAAGAGTCAGGATATTTTCAGAGTTACTGAAACAGCCTTAGGAATATCTACTCATCAATTTCAACCAACTGTTCTGTAAAACCCCCAATCCTATTACGTGTTTCAGCCCTGCAAACACGCTGCCACTAGGGGGAACATGTCACTTAAAAAAGCACCACTACTAAGATGACACTGACCTTTCTGTACTGTGGCCAATGATAGAAATACTGCTGATGTGACTTTTATAAATTTGTTTTTCAAAGATTACTTTTTCCCCAATAAGCTTCAAGCGATGACCTTCGCAATAAATCAAAATAAATACCAGGAATTTAAATGTGAGCAAATACAGTACTTTGTAAATCCATGTTCTGCAAAATGATTTCATGTGTCCCTAAGTACATATTTAAAGTAAAACAAATTCCGGCATTACTTGAGGACGGCATAATTTGGCATATGGCATCCAGAGTTCTTAGAAATATCTTATATGCCAAGTTTCAGAAAGCAAGTGGTGAAGGAAGAACAGGGCAGAAGGTGCTCACAATAAGGGATTTAATTATAGCCTATTTTCACATTAATGTGACTTTTTGTGCCTAATCCAAGTGTCCCATCGAGCCATCCCATCAAAAAGGAGACTATTACCCAGATACACACATTATCTATGTATGCAGAAGGAATTTTCTGTGCCTTGCAAGACCACAAACACCCACACATCTTTAATTAGAACTGCATCAAAGTATCTGATGTTCTGCTACCTACACCTAGCTAGGAAAAGACAGCATGATTCACAAACACCCTCATCCCCCTGACTCTACCACAGCTTTCTGCAAAAGGCCAGCAGATTTTAATTGTGAAATCCTTGTTCCAGGAGGAAATTAATTGGCCAAGTGTAAGATGATACTTGTACGTCTCTTATAGAACCAAAAGTTCTGATATGCAATCTAGAAAATTGGTCCAAGCAGTTCTTTACTCACAATATTCTTAAACAAAAGGTATTAGGTATATTTGAAATCATACTTACTGGATCAAAGACCAACATTCTGCAAAGGAGATGAACTGCTTCATGAGTAGCTTGACTGGAAAGTGTATACAGGACAGGAAGGGATGGCTGTAAGGGAACAGGAAAGAAAAGCGCAGATCGTTTTCCTGGCAGATCAATCAGCAAGAAAATCCTGCTACAGCATGCACTGTCTTCCAGTTACCAAGGACAAACTTCTTGCTAAGGACACACGCTACTTCGTGCTTCCCAACAAGGCTGTAATCACTAACTCAGCAACTGTAACAGAAATCTAATTGATCCTTTTTTCCTTGGTTGAGACATCATCGGTATTCCCAACCCAGTATCTGATGGTGAATGGCCTCTGCTCTGACTGCAGTACAAACCAGTACAGTACAAGGTCTTTCTTCTCACTCAAATTAATTCTAAGAGCTGCCAACGTCTGAAATTATTCCCCAGCTGGAAAACCAACAATTTTTAATTCTTGACAAACTATGGATATAACTGATGCTGAAGAAGATTTACACCATTTTCTAAAATCATTCTAAAGAAAAAAAACCAGTTCTGCAGTGCTTTAATTACAGTCATAAAATCAAGGCTGGATCACAAGTCATCTATGCATAGTGCTACGCCTTAACACTGCAGGCATTTACCAGGAAAGTTGCTATCACTTCCGTCTCACTTCCAAGGTACGTGGCAGAGCAGTGACAGAACCCAGCACTCTCAGCCCCCAGATATTCCCTGCACGAGTCCATGTTGTGCCCAGCAGTTCTGAAGCCCCTGGTAGGTTCTGCAACTTTCATTTTCAATAAAACGACCTTCTCCTTAGTTCTTACATGTTTATTTTCTAGGGGATGCGCTTATCTTTTCTCCATAAAACTCCATGAAGCAGTGCTGCTCAGAGGTAACAGAAGACACAGACTACAGCTTACAGTTTAGTTTCTATGGCTAATGCACCATTCTATCCATGTCAGAAACATTTCATAGCATTTCACCTCGCTTGCTTTTTGGCATTCCCATAATTCAGTGGGTAAAAAGACAGTTTCAGTGGCTTGTGGAGAACCACTTCAGCACTGGGATTAGAAAAAAAAAAATAAAAAAATAAAAAAAAAATATCGACATTCCTGTTCTCTTTTCGATTCTTTATAAAGCATCTAGGCTTAACAAACAGAACAGGTCTAACAAATAAATACTACAGTTCTTGCTTAGCCCTACCAAGAGCACAAGTTCTGCACTGCAGGAATGCCAAGCGACTATCAAACCATCAGAATTTAAAAACAACATATTCCATAAAGCATCTGGATGCAGTTCAACACTGCATTATACATTGTATACATAAAGTGTAGTGGATCTACTTCTCCCAACTCTGGGCACTACAAAACAATTAACATTTTGTTAACAACTCAAATCTTGGGAGTGTGAGACTACAGGCTTAAAATATACAACTCTTAGCGTGTGATAACAAATACAATTAGACTTAATTTCTTTGAGAATTGGTAGAGAAAGTCTTAAGGAAATCCTCCTATTATTAACATAAAAAGAAAAAAGTCATAAAACAGAGCACATACCACAACATAGGGAATCAAGGCTGCCTGGGAGGTAGAACTCCCACCTTAATGATGTAGCAGAATATATATTCAGTGCTCATTTCTATGGTAACTACTATTGTGGTGAGTTGACATTTGAGAAATTGCTTCTATATGGAGAAAAATATGTAAACTCTATTGGAAAGACCTGATGTATTAACACGTACTGGTTACTCATCTTCTTCATTTTTACTATCTAACAATCATAAAATTGGCTACATTGGGTGGGCATACTGCTTTATCACTGTGTTAAGGATTCCTGCCTAAGCATTTCTTTATACCTGTATCTTTCATTTGCTATTTCTGTTGTCCAGTTGGCATCACGATACCATCTTCTCTCTTTTCCCTGGTTTGTTTTTTTTATTAACTTTTACACCAGTTACGTTGAATGTTGCACCTCAGGTTTCTGTGTCATCTTAAATGTTTCACAACCAGCTCAGGTCATTGCACAGATGTCTGAGGGGACCTTTGCTGAGGATCTGCTTGACTATTCTGTTTACTGATCTTGATAATGGTCAATTTCCTCTTCTAACACTCTCAGTCCTGTCTGTAAAGGAGTCCCTCTGGGGCTTTCTGAACTATATCGCTAATTTTAATTTGTCTCTTCTCGACATTATTGCTTCAATTAACAACTTCATTCAGAATAGCTATCAAAACACCATCTCCTCAAAAATAGGAGCAATGTTCACCTGTATCAGCAATTCGAATGATATAAATGAAATAAGTCAGAAATGCACTTGACAAGTGAGAAAACATCTCATCAGCACAGGAGTTTGAATAACTGCACAACTAACCATGACCACCTTCTTCAGTGAACTCATCTCAGTTCACAAGCAGAGACAACTCTGAAATTAGGTATCAAACAAAGTATTTATGAACGTACGTGCCCCGGCCTGAGAGTTAGAATTCAACTGAGATGTAAAACAGGGGAATGAGACAACAGTAGCACCTGCACAGAGGAAATGCTACGCCATGAAGGCAAGTGGAGCCACCGGTACCTGTTTGTGAGGACCCCTGAGTATGTGTGCCTTGGCGCCTTCGCACGCTGTCCTCATTGCTTCCAGTGAGGGCGTTCCCAGCAGGTCTGTGATCAGATCCAGCTGCAGGCACAGAACATAAGCTCTTGGGATTTCGGGCATATATTAAAATATATTTCACGACGACAGCAGATTCTGAAGCTAAAGTAAATTAACATATGAGCCAGTGCTTTCACTGTATTTCTGCAGAAGTGAATGCATATGCTCCTAGCGTGAATGAAAACAAAAACATCCTGTAGGAGTCAAAGTTTAAAAAAACAAATGAATTCTGCCAGCGGTGAGCTCAGCTCCCTGGTTCCAAGGGTTCCCTCAGGACCACCAGCCGCTCACGCTAACGAGCCGTTGCCCAGCTCCCCTCTGAGAATAAACCCATTACCATCATTACACAGGCCTTGCATGCATGAAAGTCACTCATCTACTGTTGGCATCAAATTGAGAAATGTGATTACTGTCTGTACACCAAATGTGTCGCTACATTCGGTGGCTTCTCTCCATCTCAGCTCCACTCCCAGGCAGAAGCTCTGCTCTGTGAGGCACCGCCGGTCCATCAGCTTCACAGCTCAAATGCAGTACTGCAACTCCCGTTACACACTGATAGAAATGTTACTTTCTTATTCATAGTCAGAAAAAGATTGAGCCCAGTTATATCACTTTAAAATGCCACAGTATATGCTAGTACTGCAGCAGATTAAAGGAGAATACAAAAAACACAAATTTCAAAAGCTAATGACAAATACTACTGCTTTTAACAGCACCTGGAAGCCATCACTTCAGTGTTACAGAGTTTGGTTTTCTGCCCATGAGTAAACTAAACAAAACAAAAGCAAGTTTGAGATTCAAAATGCATCGATATAACTAACTCCATCAAATTATTTTAGAGGGAAATTTAATTATACCTGCTGAATGGGACTCTGTGCCTGAAACAATATTCTTCGCCCGAGCAATTCTGCAAAGATGCAGCCTACAGACCAGATGTCAATAGCATTGCTGTAGTGGCGGCTGCCCATCAGGATTTCTGGAGCTCGATAATACTGAGTGACAACTTCCTGAGTCATGTGACGAGATTCATCTAATTCTTCCACCCTGGCCAATCCAAAATCACAAATCTAAATTGAGAAGGTAAATAAAAAAATTAAAATAACCAAAACACTTAATGCACTTCAAATAGGTAACCTGGTGGTACTGGAGCATGTAATTCCAAGCCAGCATTTAAATAAATCAGATAATCCATAATTGCAAAAGCCAAGGGACGGGGGAATAGGTAGAAATTATGTTACTTTGTTCCGTATCCATTTAAGCTTTCCACCATTTTATCTGAAGTCACAGTATATTTTTAGTTGGCACTGCAATATTCAGTCTAAAAGCACCAAAAAAAGCAATAAAAGTAAAATTTATTGAAAACCCCTGGCTTCAGAGAATCCCAAGACAGATTTCATTTGTTCATGGGACGCCTCACAGTGTTGCAGATTCAGCCTTCTCTCACTTTGGTTTTAAGGATTTTTAGAAGTTTCCTTAACCAGAAGGGTTAGGAAAGCAGACTGACTTTTTCACAACTGGACGCACAGCAAATCAGTGTAAAGAAAGCTTTCTTGGCATTCAGCATTGCTACACAGCATGCCTCCAAAATTCCACAGGCCTAAGGAGTCCTGCTGAGCACAAGCACTGCCTCAGTGTGCCTGACCCCTGGCTGCCAGCACAGCAGCACTGCAGGGCAGCCCAGGGCAGTCTCACGAGTCAAAGAGAACCGCGGATGTCCAACATGGGCACAGATGGGACGATGCCCCAGCATGGAGCACCTGTTTCATTTATAATTTTTAAAGAATCTGTGCCCTATTTTCCCCCTTTTAAAATGACTTCACAGGAAGAGTGTGAATATTAAATGTTTTCACAACAAAACACATCTGATTTATGACGAACAGCACATACGGATGGACATTTTCAATGAATTTAAGGAGCACCTTAAGAACACAGTTGCTGTTCACAAGTAGGTTCCCTGGTTTAATGTCTCGATGCAAAATGCCAGCAGAATGTAGATATTTCAGACCTGAAACATTAAACAGAATTAAAGTAAGTATCTCTTCTTTCCTTTTAAATAGCAGTTCAAGGCTGACAGCGCTCTGCAGGGCAGTCCTGCAGCGCACTCAGCAAAGACTGCACACGGAGTCGTTTCCACACAGCTCTACCTTCCAGTCTCTGCAGGCACTACCAGTAGCCCAATTCTGGATATCATTTAGATTCCTTTGCTCTACTTTCTACAGATTTGCTATTTATTTGCTTCCAGAAAAAGCTGACAGTTTACTGCAGTGAAACTATCCCCATAAAACCAATGGAAAAGCAAACAGACTAACACTGATCAAAATAATCTAATTTCTTAGATAGAACTTTCCAAATAGATTAAAAACCCTGAACAATCATATCTAAAAATCACTCTCATAGCAATTTGCTTTAGCTAAAACTCACAGTCAGTTTAAATTAGAGTTCTGCACAGCTGTGTCCGTGTGTCAGCCTGGCTCCGTGCAGGGGCCGTTCTGTGCCCGGTTCACCAAATACCAGAGGAGCTCTGGAGCACCAACATCTCCCCCCAAATTCAGCCTCTCAAGGGCCACTGAGAAATCTCTCGCAGCCAAGTGTGTTTTGGCATCTTTACCCACATACGTTACAGAAGGCAGCAAGGCTGCGTATTCTTATAACTGATTGAATTCTTGCTATTCATTCATACTGTGAAATAGGAAGACCAAGTTCCCACAGGAAACTTACTCCAGATGAGGATGCCTTGATAATAAATATTAAGAAACAGTGAAAGAAAAATTACAGCAGTGCACAGCTTTCATTAATTTTACAAGAAAAAAGAAAATTACCTCTTAAAATCTGGTAAAGAAAAACTTTGACGTGATCCGAGCTGAGCGGCTGAGGAGAGACGATAATCTTATGGAGGTCGCTCTGCATCAGTTCAGTGACAACGTATCTGCAGTTCATTAGTTAAGGCAAAAGCAGAAAGTGCAGCACGTGGTGCCCTGAAACATTAACTGCTGGGAACTGGAGCTCTTATAGCCCACAGCTCGACAGCCACAGAGCACAGCTTCCTCACAGGACAGAGGTCAAGTCCCCACACTTACAGCAGTGACAGCAAAAAATGAGTTGGGAGAGGGGATTGTTCAGCAAAATACCATTTGTGTTAAGGCAGTTGTTACTCAATCATTCCAAATTAAGTGAGGACTCAAAGAAAATAAAATTCTCAATATAATTAATGAGACACTGAAATCTTTGAATTATTCCTTACAGTCTGTAAGCCCCAAATTACAAGTACCAGAGTCATGTTGTCAGAGGGGACATACATCAACACGAGTGCAGATCTGTGACCATCCGTCATCAGAAGCGTCTCACAGGTTGCTATGTGCCCGGCTACGCAGACTTCCCAAGCACACACACTTCCCCAAACCTCCCCATCTCTGCTGCTGTACCTGGTCAAGCAGCACACATACAGCTCCCGGCCACTAAGCCTCTTCTGAGTTATAACATGAGAAGAGAAACTAAAGGAACAAAACCATCTGCCACCTGAAGGAAAGGTGTAAAACAGAGAGCACACAGACCCCAGTGGCGATGCATTCGTGGATGCACAGAACACAAACACAGCCACGTCCACTGACAACTACAGAACACATGGGAGCATCTGAAGATACAAAGAGATCCAAAATGCTCTGGTTACCCTGAGGTAAGGCGTTATAAGAAAGGCATTACGCTTATTCAGAAAGCACTGAAAGTCCTGAAAATAAAGTTTCAGAAAACAGAAGAACGCAGAGGACAGCAGCAGCATGCCTGAACCCACACGTTCAGCAGCAGAGTTGGTTTCCTGAACACATTACAGTAATAAAACACACACTAAAGTTTAAAGCAAAACTACACATCCCACGTGTGAGGTGGGATTGAACCTGCAGTACCGACAAGTCTTACTTCAGTTGTAACAACTAAGAAATATTACTGCTTTAAAAACTTTTCTTCAGCAGTCATATTTGAAACAACAAAAGGAAAAACTCTGATATCAGTACATTCATGGCTGAAGAAGGTAAAATGCTGCCACCACACGTCAACTGAAGTTCTGCTTCTCAGCAGCACACGAACATCTCACACACACCGCTGCGCTGGGTGCTGCGACAGGCAGAAACAAAGCTGTGTGCTGGGCCCATCTCCCAGGGGTGCATTACAGCCTGCAGCATCACCTGCCCTGCAGGAGCTCTGGGCACCTCCCAGCACAGCAGGGCTCCGTGTAAGGGCCTGACCTTCCTCGGGAGTTAACTAGGTCAGCCCAGAGGGCTCTGATCTGCTTTGGAGTCTCACCATTATCCGCAGGAGCCCACCAGCTGGGCAGCGCCCTGCATAACCCGCTGTTACAGAGCGAGTCTGAAATACAGCAGCACAGCCCGACTTCAGGCTGGATATCCACCTCTGGGTACCTCTGTAAGCAAGTCAGCTCCAGTACAGACCTACCTGTTCTTACCGGTATCCGCAATTAATCAGCACAGGTTAAGCTGCACTCGCAACAATCTCAAAAAAACAAATGTTCTCTCATCTCCACCTAATGGATGTTCCTCCATCTGTTGCTCTGCAAATCCTATCTGATCTTAATAAAAAAAAAAAAAATCAGTAAAATTGTTCATCTGCCATCACCACACAAAAAATCATTTTAGAAAATAACTGCTGCCAACTTTGACCAAAACCCAAATCACAATTGTTTTCATTAAAAATATAAGAACAATTCTTCACAAAGGAAAAGTCCAACCCTGTAGCTCCATAATTTCTTGTCCTCTAATTTTTCTTCTCCTTTTGCAAAGGTCCTCTTAAATATTTATACCAGCCTTTTTAATTTTTATTTATTTTTTTTTTTACCTTATGGCTGCAATACATCTTTGCATTTCATTTTTAATGTAAAATATTTTAAAAATCTGGAAGCATTACTCTGCACTTTATTATGATAAGATTTCTGTTTTGCTACGCCACAAATCCTCCTAAATCTCAATCCCAAGCATAATGTCTCCCAGATGTCTCAACTAGTTGCCATGCCAACTAAAGCAGCTTAAATTAAATGAGGGCCTGAAATGGCACCTGCACCACTCCAGGTCTGCTGCACATTAAATAAAGCTCTCTTGACGGGGCTCAGAGGTGCCATTAAGTTGAACGGCAGCTATCTGATTATTGTCTCTAGATAATTTAATGAGGGTCTCTGAACATGAGCAAAAGCAGCACCGGCTGATGTTCCTGCCTTTTGCAAACAGCTGGTGCCCAAGTGGGTCAGTGACTTCACCCTGCCCAGCAGCAATAGATGTTAAACAAAACAAAGCACAAACCGCTGCGGGATGGCGGTCAGCGATCCCAACAAGTGCCAGGGCTCCCTCCTTGGAGTCGGCCCACGCCGTGCGCTGGCGGAGCGGCGGTCACTGGAGCCGTAACACTAAGCTGAGCACCACCACCAGATAAAAATTGCTACTGACAGAAGTAATTAGTTAAGTAGTGTATAAAATTAGAACTACAAATGTACCAATTTGCTTCAGACTAATTACCAAGGGAAATGCACGGCACAGAAAAACTTCACTTGCTCTGACGGGGAGACTTGCTGAGTTGGTACATTTTACAAGCAAATTTTAGAAGAGAACAAAGCATTGTGATGCAAGATTCTCCCAGTGACTCAGAACCTTCCTTACTACAGCTCTGCACACCCCAAAACTCAGCACTACAGATACTTTTCTCCAGCACTTTGTGGCCGAGCTGCGGGGCAGGCGGGCCAGCAGGACGCAGGGCAGGAGGTGTGCGCAGGGCAGCGCACCCCGCAGCTCTGCAGGCACGGCCAGCCATGGGATGCTGCTGTGAGGGCTCCCTGTGCACACAGTGCCACCCCCACATCACTGACCCACTCATTAAGTAGCGCTGGTCCCAGTAAAGGCCCCCAAAGCCCCGTGTCTCAGTCATGTAAGTGGCACTGCTCTTGTCACCCGCACTTTAGTAGCAGCCAGTACCATACAATAAAATTGCTTTAGTATCGTATCTAAATACTTGCATCTGCTATTTGTAAAACAAAGCTTGAATGCTGTGGAAGCTCTGTTCAGGGAAAGACCAACTAAATCTGGCACTTCACTCCTGCACGACTGTCTCTGGGTTTGCTGTGACATCTTCCTGGCTGTACGCTGCCATCAGCCAGACGAGGACATACAGGCTCTCTGGTGTCAGCAAAAACTGCCCCTGAAATCTCTTTCCTACGCAGTGGGATGGCAAACCATTCCCCAGGGTATGGCAACACACAGCCTGCAGGGTAAAGAAATAAACACTACAGTTCAGCTTTAGTTCCAGAACTCCCTTAGTTATCTAATTGCTTGGTCTCAAGGTTACCTGAATTTAATATTCGGACAGGAAATATGGTTGTCAGATGTTTGCGCTACTAAATATTTGCAGATCCCAATTCTGAAACGTTACAGTGCTTATGGGCACGTGGTAAAATTAGCAAATATTTCCATGAGTAGAAAAAGAGCAAAACAGTGCAAAGGGCCACGTGAATTAATCAGCAGATAGAGCCGTGCGGATTAATCAGATCTGTGGATAGAGGACAAATTAATATTGATAATTTATTCTACAAATAGCTTTTAAATAGATTGAGAAGATGCAATGCCAAATATCAACGCACAGCAGAGAGCTCCTCCTCAAAGTTAACAGTGTGGAACTTTCTTACATAGCGTCCTTTCAGCTTCTACAAAAATCAGGCTGTAAATTAGAAATTAAGATAACTCATTGACTATTCACAAAGGGTTCAAAATTAGAAGGGAAAAAAACAGCAGCCTGTTTTTACTGACTCACTGACAGCCAGACACACACCACAGCAGCACTGACTTGAGAGGTAACTGCTAACAATACATGATATTCAACTTTAAAACCTCCCTGGTGTTCTCCCACAAGGACACAATCTTCTCAATAGAAATACTTTCACATTGATGCATACCAGGGAAAAAAGAAAAAAAAAATAAATCACTGTAATACTGGTATACTTAGATACAGTAAATTAAATTCCATGAGTAGCTCATTCTCTTATTAAATGAAAATTACATGGAGCAGACAGCTCTGTGTTGAACTAGCAGCCTATTCTTTAAACAACTGCACACTGGTAGCTGGGAATGCTGTACACTTGCAGGGCTCACACCCAGGTAAGGTTTTGAACAAACATCACCCTGCAGAGATGGATTTGCATCCATCTTTAAACACTTCTGTATCAGTCTGTATGGGGCCCAGGCACACTCTCGGC
>JAOWBP010004513.1:4654737-4679680 GCA_028571105.1 Tragopan temminckii | reverse complement strand
CTATTCTTTAAACAACTGCACACTGGTAGCTGGGAATGCTGTACACTTGCAGGGCTCACACCCAGGTAAGGTTTTGCTGTAAGAAGGAACTCTGAACAAACATCACCCTGCAGAGATGGATTTGCGTCCATCTTTAAACACTTCTGTATCAGTCTGTATGGGGCCCAGGCACACTCTCGGCTAACTGAAAACAAAACGTGGGGCTGGGGGATATATCTGCACCCAGACAGAGCTGGCTCCTGGAGCTACCCTTTCAGTTGCAGACAGTATTATCCAACTAGATACTGCAAGTACTGCAATAAAGGCATTCAGCAGTCAAGTTCTAATAAGGTAAAATTTTAACCCTCCTACAAAAGCTGCTCGTGTTACAGTGACTCTTTGTCACACGGTTCATTCGAGCAGACATCTGGGCCTTTTTCAGATAGAGTTTTACTACTTTGAGAACACCACCATTTTTTCAATATCTTTATATGATGTCTGTCAAACTGTCCAGTTTGCATTCTGCTCTGCCCAGAACACAAACTGCTACCAGCCGCAAAAGGGCAACCCACAGCCTTCTGCAGAGCATCCCGATCCTCTCAGTCCAGGTCCTGCTCAGTTTATTGGAGCGCTGGCCCAAAGGAATGTGCTGTGCCGGCAGCAGCCGGGCCGCAGAGGGGCACAGAGCAGCAGCACAAGGCACACTGCCTGCTGTCCTGGTGGGGCCACATCTCCCCTTCTGCCGCCTGAGGAACAGCTTTTGCCCCCTGATGGTCAGAAAACAGTTCTGCCCCCTCTTAACAGATGGGTGGGAAGGAGACGCTATGCACCTTTTCTTTTACTAGCCTTAAAATCTTTCCTGGTCAACAAACAATAGTGACAGAACATTGTCTTCTCAACTGCTTCTAACATTCCCTTTAAAGGAAAAAGCGTTCCAAAAGTTACTACAGCACCAACTTATGATAGCTCCCAGCTAAAGAGGAAACATCTGTGTATTTCCAGCTGCAGATTTCAGTATTAGAGTCGATTAAAGATTTTGTAAATCTGACTACTGATTGGCTGCAGAACAAAAAGAGCTGTATGGCAGTTCAATCAAGAATTACCACAAACGGCAATGCACACTGAGATGCACTTTGGTCACAGCATCAGTGGTCACTGTTCTCCTTTATAACCAACACACTGGGACACCGTCAGCCCAGCACCACACAGCAGCCTGGTGTGCATCCCCACAAAATACTGCTCAGAATGACTTAAAAGTGGCTAACCACAAAGGGAACTAACACTGCTGGTTTTCCATATGAAACTTGGCAGTAGCTAAGCTTATCCCACTTAAAGACTCTTGGTTGTACAATTACACAGAAGGAATAATCCTTAGCCTAGAGCTGATCTAAAACTCACATGACTTGTTATAAAAGGAGAGAACTGAACTACTGCAAATGACCGAAATCCAGTTTGTGAAGACTGAGATGTTGTTCATATGAAGGAAATATTAAAGCAAAATTGCAAGAGCTTTATCTAACACTTATGTGACAAAGTCTGAGTATAGAATGGCAAAATTTTCATCCAACAAATATTTTATCAGCCAATAAATCACGTCATACTTTAGTTACAACCACGGGGTTCAAAATAATTTTCCTGAAGACTTTTCTTCACCAGAGGTTTCAAGGTACTACAAATAGATCAAACTGCAATTCATGCAACTCAGTTTATATCAAAGAAAGAATGACAGTTTTCATGTTTTTTGTTTTCATTATTCTAAGGAGGGTCATACAAAAACAAACAACAAAGGCCCATTATGAGAAATAGAGAAAATAACCCTCCCAAGTCTGACCATCACCATAAGCTGACGCACTCAGCCCCACTGAGGACTGACACCAGTACACCAAAGCTGCCTGTAGGATAAGTAGGACGTGTGATGGACGCCCATAGGGTTGTGCAGTTGTTTTAAACATAACTGCTAGCATGCATCCTGCCAACAGAAGTTCTCAGGTCTCAGTTACGATGGTACGAAACTTGTAATTTTGGAAAATAAACCTAAATCCTCAATCAGAACACTTCATGCACTCCTGAATGTACACACATGTTTTGAGATGAAAGGTATGCCACACTCATAACTGGTAGCTCTTCATGGCCTGCCTGATTTACAACAAGATCTGGGTAACAGTTTTGGCTTTGGGAGGGAGTTATTGTGTGAACAAACCGGGTTGTGGATTAAAAACTCAAAAGACAGTGCAACCAAAGCTGTAAAAACAACAGCAGTACAATGAGATGACACATACCTGAGTATGTTATGGTGCAAGTGCTCCACCTCAACAGCTCAGCACAGAGTTTAACAGCATTTGTTTGTGGCATTTTCCACAGAAAAGACACATGTCTATCAGCTTACCTCAGTGTGGCACAGCCCCCAGAATGCTCATTTGGTACCAGAAATGCCAACGCGTTAGGACATTTGATTACCAGCTCTTAAACATTATTTTCACTAGTAAAAGACTACAAAGATTATTATTTTACTAATAACTTGTGTAAAAATATCTGAACAGTTTATAAAACTGTGAATAATCTTCAGACTCTTGAGGGAATAGAAATAAACGATCCATTCAGTGCTATTTATCATGGTTATGTTTTACCAGTTAAAAACTTCCCCCAAACTGATCTTAGCATGACAGATTTTTAAATTAGCTTACAGAAGAGAACAGCCAATGGGGTTAGCCAGGCAGAAAAACCTCGCTACAATTCTGGGTCTGCAGAGACCAGAATTACTCTGATTTTCTTTGTTCTAAGCCAATCTCATTTTATTCCTGTGTTCTGTACTGAACATCTACAAATCTGTAGTTAACTCACCACGTTAATTTCCAGTGACGTGAGCAGACCAAGTGCCCACACCTCTGCTCTGAGCCCCAGAGCTCCTCCTGCAGCTGCTCCATAGGAGCACAACCTCCCCTGCATGAATCACTTCACTTTTCAGTATTTCACAGAAATTCCCAACCCCAAAACAGTACCCAAACAAAGACCGAAAACGGAAACAAAACAACATGCCTGTGTCAAGTTACGATGAACGAAAGAAATGTAAATTTTAATATGGTTACCTGTAGACAGCATGCACCTTTGTATCAGTGACACATCCAACACAACACTCTGAAATCTGTCATCTTGATCAAGATAGCAGCTGAACAAGGAGAGCCAGCACCCAGCCAGGCTGCTGCAGCATCCTCAAAAAGTCACGACTTCAAAGCAGGTGACAGTCACTGGCACTTCCCGAGAGCACCAGGAAGCATTTGAAGGCACTAATAACTGACAGGACGATAATTGCTATATATAGTTTTCAAAGAAACATTTTGGAGGATTCACCATCAGTAGCAGCACTACATGCTGGTCCGTATCGCAGCGCACTGCACTTACAGCCCTACACATTCTTAGTTTCACATTGCACTGCTCAGCATCAGCACTAACAGTAACAACAGCTTGATGAAAGTACAGCTTCCCTTCTTCACATCCAACTTCAGATACAGGCTTGGGGCTTTTGTAGTTCTATTACACAGATCCCACCAACTTCTTGTAGCTTCTAAGCTAATGAAAATTACACCTACCTCAATTAAGAAGCTCTATTTTATTTTTAGGATACATTTCTTCAAAATAGTCAATGTGTGGAGGCTGGAGTATGTCAAGGGCAGAGAGTACCTAGGAAACACCACACAAGGTCAAGACCTACCCCAGTCAGACAGAACAAATCCCTTTCACAAAGACAGTCAGACTGCACCTTTCTTTTGGAGCTTAGTTTTATGTTATCCTCTACAGACAGACCAATATTCTAGCTCACTGGATATGTGCATTTAATGCCCCAGGTCAGTTACTGTACACTCGGGATCTCTTTTCTCTTTTTCATTCAAGAAAAAAAAACCCACCTGCTCAAGTACTGGCTTGAGAGCATAAATTTATCTACTCGTAGTATTTTATAGATCTCAAAAATAAGTAACAACAAAATAAGTAATACTAACAAAAACACAACAGCAAAAGAAAGTACATTTTTAAGCCATTTGTCTTCAACAGTGCTATAATATAATGCTTCCATGTAGGAATTACAAAAAGCAAAGCAGTTTACACCCTGAATCAGAAGGGCAGACAGTTACTTAAGTTTTCTGAGCAGAGAAAAAAGGCAGAAAAGCAGCAGTGCAGAATTTACATCTATCCTCACGTATTCTTCTAGATCCTGCCCCAAGCACATCGTTTGGGAGAGGCTTCAGTGGCTTTCAAGAATGATATGTGACTGCTTACAGAGACAACTTCATTTCATTTCAGTCCTCAATAAAATCCCCCCAAAGATCCTGGCAGGAAGCAGTTTAAGACATCAGTTCAAAAGAAGTCGAGCCCCAGAGCCCTCCTCCCAGGGACCAGCAGCAGTGCATGGAGCTCTATGGTCTGGCACTAACTCACACACTGGTCCCCTTTTGCATCCCCACTGATAATTACCTTAATTCAGTGCTGAGCCACAAATAAAATGTTCCTTGGAACGTGACAATCCCAGATTAAAAAAAAGAAATCTTATGAAAGAAGGAAAAGCACTGAAACCCAGTTCTGAAACATACATGCTTCCTGATCCACTGGAAGGAAGCACAAAGCTTGCTGCTGTTCATCAATGAGAGGTTACCACACCACAGCTGCATTTGTGGAAGTTTCAGTGAGCACATTTTTATTCACTGCACGCAGAACCACATGGGTCAATTCAAATCATTTTTGAGTGATTTAACTTCACCCAGCTGATCTCACTGAAAGCAGACTCAGGAATGCTTGCACAGCTGCTCTGCTACAGAACTGAGAGCAATGAATCCAACAAAGAGGAGTAGAAGATGGAGTAAGAAACAGTGTGAAAGCAAAAGCAGCTCCAGCTGGCATCACTTTGTGCTGACTGAAATACACCTAAAGCCCAAAATAAGATTAGGCTGAAGGGCACTGCCTGTCTGTGACCATTTTGGAAGGGGAAGGATGAATGCCTTTAGATTCCAGGTAATCGAGTATTCAACTTTTTACAGTGCTTGCTACACTAATACCCAAGTTTCCAGAATTAGAGCTTTTAAAGCATTTTAAATATTCTACAACTTAAAAGGAAAAGAAATTATTGACATAGAGCTAGCATCATTTTATAATCAGGCTTTAAGAAATACTTTGAAGGTAGTTTGAAATACTTTAAAATTACTTACATTGTCATGCTTAAAAAAACACAACATCTTCAACTCCCGGAAGACCCTTTTGCAAGAGACCAGATTTTGGAAGACGTTGGGCATCTTTTTGAGTGCAACTCTCTTTCCATCTCGCGGATCTGTGACTGACCTGCAGAACAGAAGATGCAGAACATCACACTACCGTTAGTGCATGTTTTACTTAAGAGTTCTTGTCATTCTCAACTTCAATGCTGAGTCAAAACAACGCAAATACATTGCATGGGGACAAAAGTATTAAGCAAAGCGTGTCACACGCTGCACTCCAGAGCCTGCATAAAACATAGTGTGATCTGTGTGACCACTCTTTGCTAACAGTACACATGCACACGTGAGCACAGCAGCTCCTAAGCGGCTCAGCACACATACATCCATGCACACACTGCTGGCCACTGGCGTACGCTCAGATCAACACCCCAGCTAAGGAGCAGATGTGACCACAAACACCTTCACATCCCAAGAAAGACTTTACTACAAATAAAATGCCTCTTCAGCTACATAGATTTGATTTTCCCAAAGAGGACAAACACTGTAACAATCCCACTCAGACAGCACCATGTCAAATCCAGGATCATCACTCCATCACTGAATCATTTTGCATCTGCAGAAGTAAAGGCACACAGCATCCAAACTTCCACAAATGTAAAATGGGAATGACACCGGGCTTCCTCTCAAAGTGCTTATGTGATGCAGGTATAGTAGTGCAGAAATTCTAAGGTGCCGTGCAGATGGCGAGCATTTTAATTTAAGTAATTAGATTCTGAAAATAGAATTTTATAATGAGAACCACAAAACTAGAGCAAGGAGATTCTGGCACCTCAATTCCCAATCACCATTTTTAAGGTGAGGTTTCTCAAACCTCCCTGTGAAACAGGGTTTCTGGATCTCCAGTCGTGAGGAAGCCTTTGATTTTGTCAGCATACTTTCATTGGGGTGGTCAAAATAACTTTCTTCTGTAGGAATGCACGTAAGAATCTACAGCCAGCTATATATCCTGATGAAACGGTTCCAATTTAAGGCAGAATAAACCAATGCCTGAGATCCAGTGAGCAGATCCACTGCCACATTTCCATTAGCTGTAAGAAATGAACGCAGCAGAAAAGTGCTGTCCTTAAGGATCGACCCAAAGGTCCTTAAGGATCGACCCAGCACATCTCCAGGGACCGCATCCTGGGGCTGTACTGCTGCACCCAAAAGGAGCAGAGACAGAACCATCAGCAATTTGTCTGCAGGTTTATTCCACTGAAGAAAACTAAGTTGCTTCTGAAATCCAACCTGCCAGTGGGCAGGACGAAACCGATCTGTTGGAAGAGGAATAAACACCAAAACAAGTTCCCACCTGCTTGCAGGCTCAGATCGAATTGAGCAAAGGGGAACACTCTGCTTGGTGCCACAGGATTCGGATCCCGCTTCCCCTCCCCAGGACAGCACAGCTCCACGGCGGCTCTGGCAGGGGCTGTGCTTAACAGCCACCTCTGAACCACATCCCCTCCCAGAAGCCTGCCGCCTGCCTTCTTCCCGGAGTTCAAACATTACCGAAGCACTTGACCGGGATGCTGTGACACAGGTGGAGGAATAATCCACCTGCTTTCAAAGCCGCGCTGCATCTTGTTCGTGGCTTAAGGCAAAACTCACAAAGTAGCGTTTCAGGTTATTATTCATGCAAAGACCAGCCATGCTCAGAGCTGGTAACAATATAACTAATGAATGTGAATGGCAGCACAGTAATTTCACGCCATGTTGAGTTTGTTCTCCCTTAACTCGGGCAGCAGCTGCTTTGGCTCAGCACAAACAGTCCCAGAGAACAGAGATAAGTGCTGCAGCCCATTCAGAGGAATGCTTCCATTTCTTTGGTGAGATGCTGCAGGGCTGAGCCCATGGGTAGCACTGGGTCAGCTCCCTTCTGCCATCACACCACCCTCTTCCAAACATCTGCACCAATGGCCAGCTACTTTTCGAACCAAACCTCACATGAATTAATTACGTATTAAGTAGATGGTGCTCTAAATGCATACGCTGTAAAAAAAAATACTAATCAGACATTCATCAAGCAACAAATCAATTTACATAGTCCTATCTTGTGAAATCAAATTTAAAGTAAAAAAACCCCTCTACCTCTGCCTAAATTAAAGTTCTCGTATATCAATTTTAATTACACATAAACAACGATACAAACTGCAAAGCATTCTTCCCTGTTGGTATTAAGCTGATAATTGTCTAAGTTTTTTCCTTAATCCTTTATAGAAAATAATAAAAACGTTTCACACTCAAAATGATTACCTTAGAAAGACTACCGAGGTAAGGAGGGCTGCCTGGAAATCCCGACAGCTACCACGGATTCACTGATGCCCCTTTCTCAAGGTCCAAAACCTATCTAAAAACCAGGAAGTGCTGAACATCTGCAGAAGTGCTGAACTTCTTCACAGCTGTGTAAGCAGGTGTATGCTGCTGCCCTCTGATCTGTCATCAAACGCTTTCATACTGCAGAAACTGGTGTACGCAAATAGCCTGTCCTAAAGGTCCTGCTGTGGGCTGTGATAAGAGCTGAACGGGGTTGCTGCTGCAGGTGCATTTAAGGCGTTTTTTATTTGTTAGTCACCTGCAATGCCCCGCTCTGAAAGCGGCTCCTCAGCCCTTCCCCTCCTCATTGCAGTGCTCCTCTCCCCACGGCCCCGCTGGGCGCTGCTCCCAGGGCTCTTCACTGCAAGGGACAGCAAAACCTGACAGTGATGGAGATCAGCAATGCCAGGACGGCACTCCAAAAAGTGAAAAGAAGCCTGTCTGAAAAACTGCTATTTACATCCAACAAAGACTCTGAAAATGTGGCTTGGTGCCTGTATATTTTGATACCAGTAAAATAATTATTTATAGTAATAAGGTATCAGGTCACATATCCCCAAGAGGAACAAGAAAAGCATGAAAGTCTCCCAGGAACTAATTGAGAGAACAACCAGAAAGGCAGCTTTGCTTACTGCTGCTGTTCTCAGAAGAACCCATTTCAATTCCCTCCTCTGCTTTGTTAGGATATTGCTCCCTGGGTGAATCCAGCAGCAAAGTGAACAGCAGGCAGGAACCCGTGCGTCACTCAGCACAGTCAATGGGGTGCTCCTGCCAGGGACTGTGAAGTTTGCAAAGGCTTCGCTTATGAAATGTCAGCTGCAGCTGAGCACAGAGATGAGAGACCAAGACTTAATCCAAAAATAACAAAGTGCTACATAGGTGTGGGGCATAAAACTAAAGTCATAAATAAAATCTGGAGGGGGAGAAAAACAATCAAGAAGATCTGGTTTAGCCTTAACTGTGCCTTTAAGAATTCTGGCTGCAGATGTTACTGTGAACATCCAGCCACATTGGTCTTTTTTATTATTATTCAGTGCAAAACACGTCAAAAGCTACTGGTAATGCCATTAAACAGAGCCCAACATTTTGCTTCCAAGGCAGCCTGAGTCCTTCCGCAGCACCGAGAGCCGCGGGGCAGGAAGCTGCAAGGGCTGCCAAACCACACAGCTGGGAAAGCAAAGCAGCTTCTTGTGAGATGCGCTCCCTTTGTTGCCTCACCAGTCTCCCAGCACATAACTACTACTGTTCCCCAGTGAGAATACTTATATTAATTTCCACTTCAACTAATTGGCTTCATGGTTCAGCCACTTAAAAAATGGTGAGCAGCTGCAACAGCTACTTGTCATCTGTCACCTACTGCTACAGGTAATACCAAGAGAAGTACAGCCAAAATATCACAGAAAGTTGTTTCTCTTTGTTTTCTCCATGTATTTGAAAACATGCAGTTATTCTTAACAGCCAGTTTCCTCCAGAACAGCAGCCCCATCAGCTCTCCCTTGTCGTGCTTGTAAACAGGACAAAGAACATCCTGCTAGCCAAAAAGAGGGAAAGGAAACACAAACAAAAGCAGTAAAAAGATTATGGTTCAGGTAAAGATAAAGATACCGAGGAATGCAAAACTCTCTGTCTTATTTCTGGAAACACCCAGATAAAATCCGTGGTCCCTCCGAATATTTATTTACCTTAGATATGCAACCTGGCATATTTCATGTAACAGAACAGCTGATGGCAAACATTTGCCAAGAAATCATCAATAGCTTTGCTGAGTTCAGCAAAATAAGGTCTTATCAAACAGAACACACAGCCTAAGAACTGCAGAACAGATATACTCCATTCTGTTACACTTTGCAGACCCACTGAAATACACAACCTCTGAATTCTAACACTCAATATCTACTACACGTCTATATTTTTAAACAAAAATAAACACCTAATTGAGATGCAAACAAACCTCTGACAGAAGAACTTTGGCTGTCGTCAGAAAGTTATCAAATACACATCTGGACGCTCAACGTTTCTCTTCAAATATCACCTATTTCTTTCGGACACCAAATTTCTGCAAAATCTCTCATCGTGTCAAGAGTTGATCTTTCTGTACTTGAACACGTCTTACATGTGCTCTGGACTTAGGGCTGCACCTCGCTCAGCACTTCTCTATCTGCCCTGCGTTTGCTCACAAACCTGAGACCAGGGGCACAACGCAGGCACAGAGCACACAGCACACAGTGAAGTCATGCAAGGCCTCCCAGCCCCTCGTGTGACAGGAGAGCTGCGGGCACTGTGGGCTCTGGAGCACTTTGCAGCACTGCAGGCTGAGCCGTGCTGCGGGCCTGGAGGAGCGCGCCTGGTGCAGGGCAATTCTATCCCTAAGAAGGCTACAAACAACATACACACACTACATCTTACTGTATGTACTGAAGTACTGCATAAAAAATAAAGTCTGATATGAAATGTATTAAGAAACAAAGATAATTTACACAAACCAGCTTTTCTTTACAGTAAAGGCTAATTGCTCCAGAAGTAATACATTCTTATTAGTCCTGGCGCTGCAGAAAGGATTAACGGCACCAGGCAGACCTGCAGCTTTCAAAGACATTGCTTATCGAACTGAATTCTCACAGGCATTTCGCCTTCCAATTCTCTCTGTAAGTCTTTAGCAACTCCCTACCATGCTGATGGCAAATGTTCAAGGCAGACATCACGCCAATGGTAACTTCTCCTCTCTGAATCCAGGTCAATGCATACGCACTGTTCCGTAGTTTCAGCTGGCAGAAAAACAAGTTTGTGACTACTCCATGGCAATTATTACACAAAATAAGATAATGAAAGAATGTTCTCAGAGCGTGGTGTGGGAAACTGCTGATTGAGTTTGTTCTAAGAGGGAAGCAAACCTTCCCTCCTGCTTACAGGGAATATCCATGAAGGCAGGTCAGGGCTGACCGGACGGCGGGGGGCTGAACGCCGTTACCTCCCAAGTTTTCTCTACTAGTCCAAGAACTTCCTTCCTCCGTTGCTCAACTCTATCAATCATAAATACTTTTTCCAGAAAGCTCTACCCTAAGATACAAACATGGTCCTGCGAGCATTTCAGCTGCTCACCTGCACATATTTGATACAGCACTTTTAAACAAACAACGCAGCTTGTATTCAAAGGCACACGACACCAAAGGTGCTGCTTTTGGAGTACACAGCATTACAATAAATCCATGGTGTTACAAAGCAGAGTCCTATTCTCAGCTACTGAGGTGAAGAGTTCTGCTTTAGTCTGGCGAATGCTCAGAGGCATTTTGTACTCTTTTATAACAAAGACTCTCAGAACATTTGGAAGTGAAACACAACAAGAAATACTTTAGAAATGCTCACAAAACCAATGATTCCCAGGACTAGTTAAAGGACAGGTGAAGGGTGGGTGGTTATCACCTCACCTGCAGGGGGAACGCATCATTGGGTACGTAAAGCTCAACGGATCCGATGGCCCATTCCCGTACGTACATCTGTCTCTGGGTAGAATTACTGACATAAGCCCACACATTTCAAAGGTTTTTTTTTTGACAGTTCCTAATGGCAGCGAAATCATTGAAACGCTAAGCACAAATGCTAAACGTATAAAATAATAATAAATTTAGCCAAACTTTAGAAAGTGGATGCCTGGCTTCTAACATGAAGCTCTCATGTGTGCCTCCCTGACCTGTCTCACTGCACTGCACACAGCAACAAAACACAGAGCTGAGACTAAGAGAAGACAGACTGCTTTGTCACTGCCACAGACACAGGTGTCAAACATGGTGAGTGACCAGGCAGTCACACAGGCTCTGTACAGTCAGTAAGGAGAAAGATAGGTGTTATTATTCATTATGGAGTGCCTGTCTTGGGTAACACATGAAATGCTCCTCTGGAAATGCCTTCCTCTACTAGTCACTTCAGAGAGAGGTAGGAGACCCAGCTTAAAATGGAGGCTCACCTGCAGATAACCAAGGCTTGCTGACTTGACAATTCTCATTTCTAAATTCCGCTCGAGTCTCCCCTTTCCCTGCGTGCCAAACCTGAGTTCAAAGTCAGCACTATCAGTTACAATACATGTTAATTCCTGTCCTATTAGTGGAGTGGCTTTCTCTGCAAGGACGAATGGGAGTGGTGGCTAATTGCATGGCACCATTACAAGAGAGGGTTTGTTTTTGTTGGATTTTCACAACAGGAGAAACTTAGCATGCACACTCACACAATTAGTGTGGCATTATAATGCGCTTTACCCTCTGGCTCTACACACATTGCTTAAGAGATGCAAAAGCTGATAGATCGTGGTTTAAAGGAAATATTCATAATCATTTTAATTATTCTGTTTGAAAGAAAAGCCACACACAGATAACTCAGGAGAAAGAGAAAAACATTACAGTTGTGCTGTCTTCACTTTGCTGTACCAACCGCAGCTCTGAGGAAAGCTTTATAAAACTTCCAGCATGAGGCCCATTGCCACCAAGGAAGAATGAACAGATGGAAATCTACTCATCAGTCACAGCGTCATCAGTGAGGAAGAAGAAACTGAAGTCAGAGAAGTACACAGAACTGAAGTACACCTGTCCACTGGGGTGACAAGGGGCACAGGCCAGAGGTGGAGGCTGAGACGAACACCTGGGGACAAAGTGAGTTCTTCCCATCCTACCAGCACAATATGTTAGCTGTCTGCTCAGGGCACACAGGACAGGCACATGTAAGACAAACACTGACACAAAGCGTGCCCACATTTTCACCAGTTCATGGACAAAGTGGCCACAAAATGTGTTGATGCTTCTGATGCAAACCGCTGCCTACCAAGAGCTGCCAGCAGCCACACTTCTAAAAGTGTTTGAAACAGAACACCGAGCGCGGGTCAGTGCTGACAGCACCACGTGGGCATGGGAGACAGGCAGGGTTGCATTGTTAAAAGACTTACTACCAAAAAGAACAGCTGTTATTTTCGGAGATATTTAAGAAATTGATGTGCGGATAAGATTTTCGGGTCACAATTGCTGTGCAGCAGTCTCCAGTTGGCAATACTTCAAAGATGCAGAAATGAAATATTAACAGTCATTCTTTATTTTAAGAGATATGATACAAAAGCAAACTGAAAAAGATAGCTGAGACGATACCACCGAGCAAAGCTTTGTGTATGCTCACCTTCACTTCTGAGATACAGACAAACAAGACCAGTTGCTGTGCGAGCAGTGAGGGCCCATGCAGACAGTGCAGTGACAACCAGAGGTAAGAGCTCAAGAGATCTATCGGAGGATGTAAGGGCAGAGCCTCCCCCCAACAGATACAGCACCTGTTGCCCTCTCCTGGATGCATAACTGCAACATAAAGAAGCAGCCTGCTTTACTGCCTTTTGCTAACAGCAAATGCTGTCAATGAGAGCCTTGTTTGAGATGCAGGAGTCATTCAAGGAAAGAAAAGAATGAACACAAACTAATAGATTTAATGGATAACTTTAAGATGAGTCCAAAGAAAACACCTAGACTTAACTTTCACCAAAAGGTATTTCATGTGAAAGGGTTAAGCAACTTGTTCTTCATATCACACTTCAACGGTGTTCTTTATTCCCATCTTGCTCAGCTGCCAAATGCAGACCTCTCCAGAGCTCCTTTTTCAACTGTAGATGTCCTAAAAAGCCTTTTAATGCTGTGTTCTAATCACACCCTCGAGCATGTGTGCCATTATCACTTATTCTTTAAAAATCAGAGCTAAAAGCAAAACTGATTACTGCAAGAAATCTGTCTCCTTGAAGAAAAAATGATTCGGAGTATCTTACTTAAAAGAAAAGGATAGAAAATTAAAGGGATACTGTTATGGTTAATATCTTCAAAAATGTTTAATTTGGCTTCCTTCATGGAAGCTTAAAACAGAAAGTGCTTTTCAAATCAAACTTGTTTCCCCATTTACAGTACATTTTCTGGCTATGCTTAAGACCTCTTTTAGTTACTTTCCAACTGCCTATACGAAACACTGCTACAGTTAGTCACTGCACTGCACAGGACATTCATTCTTCTCATTCCATACAAGTAAGTCTTCTTTTCAGCCAGTGCCATAGTAGCTCTGTAAGGCCTGCGACACTGACAAACGTGATAAACATGCACATCTCCATCACACACACCATCACCACAGGAACTACTACATTCCTGGCGCAATTTGCTGACCTCCATCCCTGTTGGCCAACCAAAGAAAATCCAAACGTGAAACCTCCTTCTCCATGTCCAACAAACCTCTAGGCTTTGGCGCAGTTCCTAGAATATTTTTGTACCACCACAGGAAAGTAGGTTAATAAAACTGCAGGCCATATCCTCCAGATAGATATCTAGTTTCCAGCAGTAGTCATGTACAGTGTCTTAAATTTCACTATAAGCTGCTGCTGCTACCTCTCATCCTCCTACTGTCCTCTCCTGGGGGCAGGGGAACCAAAGCAACAGGGAAACCCAATGATTAAACTCCTCTTTGCTCATTACTCCTACCAGGCTAAGCATAATCACTGAGAACCAGTACCTCATCATTTCAGTGCTTCATCTCCCAGGTTAAACCCGTTGCACTTCAGCCACTCCATTGTTCCACTACTATCACACTCGGCCGTTAGCCAGCATATGAAAAAGTCTTATTTACTGACCCTTCAAGTTTCATCTTTTTTCCTGTCCATTACTATGATACAGAATATTTGTTGTAATAGTGCAGAATCCCACATTAGAACACAGAATATTTATTACTTGCCACTCTCCCTTTCCATCCCTCTTGTCAGGAATTATTTTAGACAACAGCATTCACATTTATCTGTTTTGCATGGCAGTGGACATCACAACCATAGAACTTCACATTCAAGCATTACTTCAATGTTAAATTCACTCAGAATTGCAGTTCCCAACACCAACTGACAATTTAACAACTGACAAAGTAAGCACATACCAGAGACTGCTCACTTCTTTCTCTGCTGAATAAACCAAAACCAAGAGATGAGAAACAAAAGGAGCAGTGCTGTCTATTTTGTCAGAAGCAGCAGCTAACAAAAGCTCTTTTCGTGCTACCTCTTTCAGAGACAATGCAGTTTCTTTTCATAACGGCAACTCAAACTGAAGATAATTCTTCATATATTTTGACAGTAGTGGTAAAGAGCACAACTACATTAATGGCAGCTTCCTTGTTTCTGTACAAAAGGCAACAGGGCATCAGTTTTTCTGAAGCTTCCTCTGTATGTTTTACTCATGTTAAGTATTGGTAATTTGCTGCCTTTTCCCCCCCTCTCCCACGTAGGGACTTCTATGTGACCAGAACTGCACGTTCACTCTTTGAGTTACTGTAGGAGCAGAAGGGATGTATCAGAACACAAGGAAAAAACAATCTTACTGCCAACACAGGCAAGAGCCTGGAAATGCTTTGGAGTTGTGGATATTTTTCAAATACAGAAGACTTTTTTTTTTTTCCCCCTCTTTTTTAAAGAGATGTGTTAACAAAGATTCAGGAAAAATCTATAGCCTTTCAACTATTTTAAACATCAAGGAAACAGCATTTCTTCATTCTCAACAAAACTCAAAGCCCCACATCACAAAAAACACCCTGAACTGCTATAAACCCAACTAATTTCCCTCCTACACAGCAGCAATTTCAGTTTCATAATTTCATGTGAAGAAACACCGAAGTCAGACCTGCAGGGCCCTTGTCTCACCTACCCGCTTCAAAGCTGCATTTAGATTTAAATGATCTCCATGAACTGACCTGAAAACCCTAATACGGGTGTCTCTATTCTGAGTCAGCCAAAAGCCTTGTGATAACACAAATCACCACCGTGGGTGTAATTCCAGCCTTCTCAGGACTTTCTAAAGTAAAATATAGAGCCTCGGGGAAAAAAAAAAAAGAAAGAAAGAAAGAAAATTCAAAGGGGGATTCGTTATTGGCTCTGAAACACCTTTAACCCAAAGTTTAAAGAGCAGTTCCAGATGAAATAAGAACTGTTACAGAAGGATTCCTGATCACCTGACCGTATGATAGGTGACAAAATCTTCTTGGGAACAACCGTGGGAGCAGTAATGTTATCTACATTTAATGTCCAAATTACCAAATGTATCTTAAAATTTTAGATGAGTCTTCAGATGAGTAAACAGTAGCACAGCAATGGCAACGTGACGTGCCTGAGACAGATCAGAGAAAGCCACAAGTAGGTCAGGGCTGGCCCTGATTCTGTCAACATTCACCTACTTTCCACCTCCTTCAGAAAACAAAAAGCAAAGCAGGTCTCGGTTACCTCTCCTCTTCTCCACGCGGGCAGCAGGAAAGGTGCAATCCAGGTTCTGGGCTCAGGAGGGGACGTCAGTGCCTCACGAGTGCAGTGCAGGACCTTAATCCTCACTTTTTCAAATAACATCAATGAGAAAGTCTGGAACCCACCAGAAAAGCACTCTGATATCTTATCTACCTTCAATAACTTAAAAAAGCACTTTCCGCTTCAGACGAAAGCCTGCTGTTAGTGAAGCTGTTTGTTAGACAGCACTGTGACTTTATCGCTGGAATTAAACCCTCACAAACCACCCCGCCAGGAGCTGCGCTGCGCGCCGGCTGCCGGCACGGAGCTGCTCCAGAGAACGCGCACTGAGCTCGGCGCTCCGGACCTGCAGGAGCAGACATCTCTCGCTCCATCACACAGCAAATGGTGGCTGCTAACAGCTTCGAGATTCAAACCTGAACATCATTCTGCCAGGTCGCAGCCTCACATTCTTCTATTCCAATTCGTAATCTGAATATTCACTTCCGAAGCAGCACTAAACACGAGACTAACGATCTAGGACACTGTCACAAATGCGAGTTCAGGCACAGCAATGGGCTGCCACAAACACGGCCGTGAAGCCACATCCTCAACCAAATGCAGCTCCCAAATTAAATCTGAGTCTTTCAGCTCACATATTTACTCTACTTGTCAAAAAAGATGAGGCACTATCAAAGAAAAAAAGAGAAAATGTCATGACAGTCACAGTTAATTCATTAGGCCAATTCAGAAGGAATAAGGGATGAGGAAAAAAAGCAGAGTTCTCCCTACTTTTGTAAGGACTTAAATTAACAGCAATTATTACACAGAACTTCTGCTCCCACCAATAAACAATAAATATTAAGGTAGGTGCTGGGTATGACTCATTCCATTTATTTCAGAGCAGGTCACGTTTTCAAATACAACCTTGAGTACCAAACCCTTTTTTCTACTTAGATACTCACAAACTACAGATCAACATCAAGGTCTGCTTCCAGCACTTCGAAGGATCGTGGGAGATTCAGATACACTGTGAGATTCAGAATACTCTCTGCCAGTCTAACCCACAGGTACCAACCAAGGAATTAGGAGACAATAAAGGGTGGATTGCGGGCAGCGTGGGAATAACCACAACATTCTGTCCACTGCTGTAAATGCTCACCTGCAAGACAACCTCCCTCCGAATCAGAGACACGCAGTGAGCAAGTGTAACAATCAGAACGATCAAGGTGATGGAAGGGTGCTGTGCTACAAGAGGTGCAATGACAAAGGAACCAACACAATAGAAAGGTGTTGCAAGGGAAGAAAAAAAAAAAAAAGACTGCTCAGCCATCCCCTAAAGATCTAGGCTCAGGGAAAACTCCATCAAAGAGGCACCTGCAGGACAAGAACCATTCTCAGTGGCAGTCAGCCCTTAAATGAGCTCTATGAGGCGCTAGGTTCCACCCCTTCCTGCCATACAGGTGAACTGCCTTCACCTGTGCTCCCAGGGCTGACCTGGTCCTTTCCCCAGGTGCTCCATCACTGGTTCAGGCCGTGACTCAGCAGTTGCCATATAACAAGCCAACGGGAACTTACAAAAACACCCAAAGAAAAGTTACTGTCATACTGGAAAACCCTTTTAACAGTGCTTTTGTTCTGCTTACTGTATAATCTATGGGTAGCTGAACTCTCATTTAGTGCTCACACAGCCCCACACGCGGGTGGGAATGCAGCCACTGAGGCACCCCTGGAGGCCAGCCAGCCTCAGCTGCTCGCATCAACATGAACCATAAGCAGTGAAAACAGATCAGGGCACGCCTCCCCCTGCTTTTCTTTAGACTGCAACAAACCTTAATGTATTCATTAGTAACCAAAACAGTCAAAAGAAACATAAAATGGTTTTCAGTGTAACAGTCCACCAAGGGCCTGCTGGACTCCTTCCTTCCTGACCTCAATCGGATCGTCTTCCGCCTGGGGAGCTCAACAAGCGCACATCCCAGCAGTCACTTCACATGACAAAGTTTACCCATTCCTGAAAGCTGCTAGTAAGTTTATGGAATAAGTTTTATTTATTCATAGACAGGTATTCTTCAATGGTTGCAAGTATATATGTGAAATAATAAAATGTATTAACTGAAATAATAAAAATCCCTGTACGCGCTTCCATGAGAGGAGAGATGGGCAGCAGCTTCTCAGAAAAAAAGTGAATAATGGAGGCTGTCAGCCAAAACAACTACTTGAGTACCAACCATTCAACACTGCGCCCTGCGTCCCTTGTGCCACTAAGCAAAGTTCTGTTCTGACACCGCACGGAGCTGACAAAATGGAGACAGCAGTGAGAGCAGGGCCTGGTGCTGCCTGAGTAACAAAGCAAAACCACGCACCAAGCCCACAGATTCATTTCCCCATACCTTTTAATTTTCCATCAGACTTCCCGCAACTGTTCTTGAACACAATGCTTAGAATTACCACTTCTCTAATTGCACACAAATACCAACACACAGTGCTCTACAAAAACTGAAGAAGTAGCAGAAGATAATTTATCAAAGCACGCATGCTACAAAACGATCCTGCCATCACATTCTGGTCTCAGAAACATCATAAGTAGTGTAAGAATTCCACTCACACACGGACGTTTCCAAGCCTTGATAGAGAAGAATCACATCAGGAAATTAAAAAAAGATACTGCCAGGACACACTGGTTCTGCTACAGTCCTCGTGATTGAAGCTCAAGTTCTTGCTAAGCGCTCCCAGACGCGGTACGTGGCCGCATTCCATAGCCATGGAAGTTAGCTAACACCAAGGCTGACACGAGACTACCTTTATTTATCCATCAATCTCGTGTACCAACACAATTTTAAACGTTACAATGAAGTTCAGGTCGTCCTAACACGCTCTGACTGAAGCAACGTAAAGGGGTGAAGTGAGCTAGAACAAAGGGAGAAAATGCATCCTAAGAACGGGTTGCTGACATTACCTTTTAGAAAGCCTGGCTTACTGGTACAACACCAATTTTTACAGCCTCTCCATTGCTAGATGGCAATTGCTATGGTTTGTACCACCTTTAGCTACCCATCCCATGCTCCACCACTTGCACTCACTTTTTCCTTGTTACAGCTTATTACAGCTAAATACTATTATCAATAAATAAATGCATTAACCACATAAGCCTCCATCCTTTACACACATATTTGTACTGCCTGTCATAAGCCACTTTCATTTAAGCATCCACTACCTCACCCAGGGGTCTACTTTACAAGATTGGACGTAATAGTCGGTTTGACTCACAACAAAGCGAAATTTCCAGCCCTACTACGTGACGTACTCCAAATTACAATGCTAGGACTTTGTCTACACCAACTGCACTGAAAGGCTGCAGAACAGCGGAGGACCTCTGTGTCAGCCTGCTGCTAGAGGCAGCCTGGATGAGGCCTGTGACCACGGGCAATGCCACAGCCGTGGGGCTGCGCTGTGCCGCCCGCTGCCCCCAGCAGCCACACGCAGCACACGCTGCTTCCCGCTGCTACCCACCACCTCTTGGATCACGTGCTGGGAGCACTGACGCCTCAGCCCACATACAAACACGAGAGGCATTTGTGTCTTCTGCCTTAGTGATAGGGACGAGTTGAACTCTCTTTTTAGAAGAAGTGAAAACGCACGGTGAGGAGAGGGAAAAGAACATCCGAAGTGAAATGTCTTCTGAGAAACCAACATGAGGTTGCAGATCCAGTTACACGCTGCTCTGCTGCAACATCTGCAGAACTGAGGGTGATGAGTGCTCAAGTGACCTGCACACTGCCGACCTTGGCATAAACTACAATGAGCTGATTTATTCAAAATAGTCCTCGCCCAACGCTGAGAAAAAAATATTATCCACATTCCTTTCCTCTTGCATCATCTCATGAGACAGTAACGAACAATCCAGTAGATTAGGTGGAGAGGACGCCGCTTAGCCCCCAGAACCTGATTTAAGGACAAGAAGTTGCTATATGTATTCAATTTCCTTCTGCAAGTCTGGGGAACTGCCATTTCCATGTTAACAGAATCCTTCTTTTCACGAAATTTGAAAACAGCCCCAACAACTTAAACATAGCAGCTCTGCAAAGTGTCTCATAACGCAACTGGGTGTCACTGTTTCACTCTACTTCTCCACAAACTGAGCCAGAATTCAACGTAGATAAAGTGACCCTTTAAAAAACACTGACACGATCACCTGCAGATGCTTAAGCTGTGACGTTAGGTGTGAAACACAGCGCACGTTACCTCCTCCAAGAGGTAAGTGGATAAAAATGACTCGGGCTCCTTCTTAGGAAATTGCTGCCGATCTGCATCAGCTGCTCCAGCCATCAGAAAAGCTTGCTGCAGCGTACCCCTAGCAGCTGTGCCCTTTACTTTTATTACTATTTCTATTTTATTTAATCATTTTAACTACTTTGTTGCCCCATCAGTAAAAGCAAATTGTACTAACCTAAAAACCAACACGTCATGCGCAGATGTTTTCTACCTTCACAAATACCCCACATTAAGCTCCCGGTTGGTACCACTGCCACACCACAGCCAGCTGCAACAGCAGCACGTGAAGGCTCTCTCCATTTGTCTGCTGCTTGCTGAGCTCGAAGGCTGCGTCGGGATCCTCTCTCTGTTGCACGTGGTGGGCCAGGCCGACTCCTGCCAGAGGCTCTCATCCATCTGCTGGTAGATGTTCCGTCCCACTCATGGGAGGGCCCACTTGCACTCACTGTGCTGTTAGTCTCATTCACAACGAAAATTCTAGGGTTAATTTTAGAGAGCTTTTCCAGTTCTTTTTGATCAGTGATAATAAAAAAGTAATTTTAGATGAATACAAAACGGCAAGTGAGATGGTTTAAAGCAAAACAGTGCCCATCTAAATGCTAATGGCTAAAATCAGATATTTTTGCTGTTCGCAAACGCTCCCCTAAAGGTGAGTTTTCAGGGACAGGAAAAAGACCATAATGCAAACAGCTTCAGCTTAGAAAAGAACATCTCACACCCACAAATCCAAAAAGGTTTCACAAAGCAGATTTTACTCATTGAACTTTCTCTAAACTTTTCACGTACCAGGCTGGACCTTTGCATTCCCATTTGCATTAACCATGCAAAACATCCCCTGGGCTGGCTCAGAGGTGAACTTCTCCTGCAGTTATTCATATGGGTTTTGAAGCTGTAACCTCCTTTATTTCCTAGCACACATTCCAGCAATTTGTCCAAAATAAACGATCTGCACTGCATCCCTGCTCCACACGAGTTGGTCCTTTGCATTACTGCTGGGGGGGTTCCTGCTTACCCACAGACATCTCTCCCACTGCTCTGACCAGCACCAGTGCGGGGATAAAACGCTTAACATTGCTTTAGGGTCTACACAGCGATCAATTCTATGCAATACTCCTTTCAGTGTTGAACTTAGCACTGGCTACGGTGATTTCAGGCCTTTGAAGGCTGGGAACTAAGTATAAATTTAGGCTAAATTATTTCTGCTTTGACAAAGTTGTGGCAGCCCGAGCACAACATCTATCTCAAAGTCAGCCAAACCATCACAGCACTACACGGCTATCAAACATCCTGAATAAAAACTATCAGAAACAAATACATTGAAAACCACACAGCAACATAAAGTTGCATAAATCATGCCGTTAAAAATAATTTAAAAAGAATGCACAGCCTTTTTTTGTGCGCCATTTGTGGCACATTTCCCACAGAAACGCCTCTCACCACAGTTTTTATAGTAATAACACCGGTTGCCTGGTTCCATCCTCTCTGACGAGCTACACCTTTCTGAACTCCACGGCACACAGAAGGCTGACACGACCCGCACACAGCTGGCAGAGTCCCAACCCAACCAACACAGCACTCAGTTCCACTCCGGCCGCCTCCACAGCCGCTGCTGCTCTCTGCTCTGGGAATTTCAGTCCTGCAGAGGCATCAGCCCTTGGCCCCTCGCTGCCCAACCAGGCTCACTGCCTTCTTGTTATTACTTTCGTTATTTTTACGAACCCCACCAGATGGCAGCAGCACGTCTCCCCAGCAGAACAGGGAGCGCTTTGCGAAGGACAGCTCCTCGTCCCCAAAACACTCACAAGGCTTCCACACATCTGATGCCCGTTTTGAAACATGGGGCACGGAGTTTTTGCTGAAACTCAAATCTGGATGATTTTTTTCCCAGCACGTTATGAACGTGCTGACAGGGAGCGGATGAAGGGCAGAGGGTCCCGCTGGCAGCAGGACGGGCGCACGGTATGGGCAGCACCTGGGGAGCAGCACAGACCTGCAGGAGCTGCTTCCTAACTGCGGGACAAGCTGCAGCTTCTGGACAACACGACACAGATCAGGGGTAACGATGAAGGACTCCTTCAGGTACGTCAGCCGCCTGCAGAGCAGCATTTCTCAACAACACACAGATATGAGCCCTTTGGTTATTTGTCAGCACCAACCGATGCTCAGAAAGAGATACAGATACGCAGTAGAATCCTCACTCACAATTAGCCTGGGCCTCGTGTTACCGAATTTTTCACGTTTCGCTTGCACCAAAGGATGTCTTTTTCATGCCCAACTTGAACTGTAAATACCCAAATCAACGTTCGTGTTGGGTTCCGTTATCCCACACAGCCAGAACAGAGTTACACAGGCACTCCCATTTGGAACGAAACCTAAAATTCAGCTTACCTCCACTTACAAGGCCTCCTCAGCTCAGCACAGCCCCACCCGCAGAAGTGAAGGCGAAACACCAAACGCTGCACAGTGACCGCGGAGTTCAGCTACACGTGAGCAAAGAGGAACTGAATTCCACCCATCACGTTCTCAGTCTGCATTACCACAGCAGCTCTGCAGGCTCCGTCCCGCAGCCGTGGAGTAGCAGAGGAGCCTGGTGCTGCTCTGCCGCCCTCCGCCCGGGGCAGACCCTCATCCTACACTTCTCTTCCCCCGGTGCTCTCAGTACTGAATATGCAAATGTAACCTTTTATTCCACTGAATGTTATGAACGCAGATCACTCTTTGTACCTTTTTTTTTTTTTTTTTTTTGCAGTTAAAACTGGGAAAAATAAAGACCGGAAAATTACACGCAGGTAAACAAAGTGTTTGAGCCAACCGCTAGCAGGGTCTGATCTTACATAATGCTCCTAATTTAAGCAAGCCAGCAACGACTGAGATGAAAAACCACACTTTATCAAGAAAAAAGACAAGAACAGATGAAAATAATCTTTAAAGTTTTCTGTGCAGCTTTTACTCTTTCCTGGACTTTTTTTGAACACTTCAGCACAGCAGGACTGGAGCAGTGCCGCCCATGCAGCAGCCCCCCCGGCTCCCTGCTCCCAGCACTTAACTCCTGCATGAAGGGACACAGACCAGTCACAGCACTCAGCTACGCCTCTCCTGCGCGGCAATCCCAGCCAACGCGGTGTGTGACCAACACCGGCCTGCTCTAAGGCAGGGCCACCAGCTACCGAGGCGGGCTGTCTCCGCTCTGCCCCGCAGCCCCGCTGCTCTCGGCGACACCGCAGCGCCCACAGCCAGGCGGGAGCTGCGCCAGGCCGCGCCACTGACCTGCTGCAAACTTGGTGCCGGCGAGGCAGGAAGTGCGCGGCGACGCGCCTGCTCTCACAACAAAACCCCGGCGTCCTTCTGCTCCCAGAGGGCCACAGAGCACTGGGAACCTGGCAGCAGCTCATCCAAAAAACAATCAAAAACCACGCTAGCTTTGCTCCGGTGATCCTGACGGGCAGTTATGACATACGTGAAGCGGTCACAAAATATATTAGAAGAGATTATGACCCACTGAGAAAATCCTGCGACATAGCAGCTGAGAGAGTCAAGGTACTGCAGCACAGTACAGTAGGACAGAAAATCCCATTTGCATTTACGAGAGGAGAGCAAAGTTCAGGCGCTCTGTTTCAGGCAGCCTCCCAGGCACGGCTCCCGGCAGGTGACGGGGGCAGGAAGACATTTTCAGACGCTTTCAATTCTAGCTCTTAAGTCAGGTCAGAATACATCTTCTAATGTTTGTAAACCTGAAATCTTAGCAGGTGCGGCTCAGCCACACAGCACGTACGTTCTAAGGAAACGTGCAGGAGGTGCACAAACACGCTGCTTTTGTCCCAATCAAGACCGATGGTGCGGCCTGATAACAAGGGGTTGTTCTTCACCTCGCCCTGCCAAGAGAAACAAGAGAACCCAACTTTCTAAGAAAGGAGAAGAGCCAGCAAAGAACTGGGCAGCTTTCTTCTATTCTGGATCAAATGAGAAAAACCAAGAATGAATTATGATTTGGTAGAAAAGAATGTAAACTCGGTTCATTTTTTTCTCTACTCACCAGACAACACCAAAGGCTCCGTATCCAATAGGTCTGTCCGGCTCAATATCCAGCTGCTGCTGTGGATGTTGTGAGTGCTGATGATGGTGCGCTTTGACCGCAGCCGCGGCTGCAGCTTGTACCTGAGCTGGGGCGGCCGCCGCTGGTCCAGGGGCCTGGCCCGGTGCCGGCGATGGGAAATATGGCTGCTGCTGCCCGGGGTTCAACATCGCCGCCGCCGCCGCCGCCGCCGCCGCGGCCGCAGCCGCCGAGGAAGCGTGCTGCTGCACGGGATGGACCGCGGGCGCGGAGCTGGGGTGCAGGTGGTGCTGAGGGTGGTGGTGGTGATGGAGGTGAGGAGGAGGGAGGTGAGGGAGGTGGTGGTGATGGTGGTGGTGGTGACCTGCCGCTGCCGCAGACGTACCGCCATTGTAAGCCGCCATCATTTTTGCGTTGGCTGTCGCGCCACAAAGAGACATTCAAAAAAATGCCCCTCGACCGGCAAACGACTGGGTCAAGCTGTCATTTGGCCATCAAAAAATGAGATTTGCTACACTTTAAAGGAAGTCGGGTTCCATCATACGCGGCCCACCTGCGAGAACATCGAGCTCAACGGGCCTGATCTCTTGGCGAAGCCACACGGCGTGGAGACTCTTCATGTGCACGAGCCCGAGCGCCGACCCGCCGCCCGCGGCGCTCACTGGGGCTCCATCCCGGGCAGGGCCGCGGCGCTCCGGGCTCTCCGCACGTCGGTTCCGAGAAGGGGCGCTCAGTGCCCCGCGCCCGGAGGATGAGGGGCCGCCGCCCGGGGACGCCCTGCGCGGGCCGAGCCTACCCCTGCCATGCCCACATCCCCTCGAGCGCCCCGCG
>JAOWBP010004513.1:4636146-4649770 GCA_028571105.1 Tragopan temminckii | reverse complement strand
CTGCTCCCTCGGCAGCCCGCTGTGGAGCCGCCCCGCTGTGGAGCCGCCCCGGCGGCGGCAGCGCGGTCGGCGGCAGCCGGCAGCCCCGGGATCGCGGCTGTGGTACTCGTGGGAGCCTGCGGCAGCGCACCTGAGAAGGGAGGGGGCCGGAGCACCAGGTTAGTCACACGCGTTTAAGCCGCCTTTTGCTAGGGCTCACTTCTTTGTGCTCCTTTATTGTCTGTAAAAGAGCACACGGCACGCTCAGTCTGTACGTTTCTCAGGTAATTTCGTGTTTAATCTTGGCACAAGGACAGAACTTTGCGAAACCATATGGAAATGCCGTTTTTTTGGCAATTAGTTCCTCAGTCCACCCTCACGGCACGGACAGAAGCGGCGAATCGAGGGAAGCGAGGACCGCCGCTGCATCAGCCGCGAGTCTCGGCTCACGAGGTAAGAGCCAAACGGACAGACAGCGGGCGCCTTCTGCCCCAGGGCTATCGCCGCCTCAGCTGCAGCCCGGACCGGTTCAGGACCTCCGTAGCAGGAGCTGGGTTACTTCGGTGGTAGCAGAAGTTGCGCGTGGCCTTAAATGTCAGATCAGTATGCTCTGTGATTCTTTTTAGGAAGTTATTGTCACGAACACAAAACTCAACATTGCTACAACTAAAGGAAAATGCCAGAGAAAGAACCAGCTGCCTGCAGAGCACTCTCAGCATGCTGATACCTCCTACAAAACAAGAGCCTGCAGGGCTTGTGCGAAAGGCAGGGACACGTCCGTACAGCAGACAGACAGACCCCGAGTCACTATTTCTGCATCTTGGGAACCCCGTATGGCAAAGAAATCTGACGCTGGAGAAAAACCAAGGGCAATGTAAAATATAATGCTTTATTAAAAACCTGCGTTCCATTTACCTCGTTGATAACAGAGAAAACACCTTATTCAATAGTTAATATGGTTAACTGCATTCATTATTTTATTTATAAGACTGACCTTTAAAAGTTAGACAAAAAAAATTAAGCCTGATGCCATAAGAAAACAGCTTGATTGCAGAACGTCAGTTTAAACAGCAATCACATTTACTATCCTCCAGATACAAAACATAGAAATCCAAAGTGCTCTATTGTTATGAAACAAACTAAGCTTCAACATCTGAAGTAGGGGAGAGTCTTACCCCCATTTTATTACAGATGAGGAAAAACTCACATGCAGAAAAATTGACTTGCTGTCTGTGTCACCAAGTTAGTGGCAAAGCTGGAAACAGAGGTCACGTTCCCTCATCTCTTAACAGGATTTCAGTTGTCCTAACAGAATGCACAATGTGAAATCAGACCATAAAGGTTTAACATCAAGGATTGTCACAGGTTATAATCTAAATTATACTTCATCAGCATTTCTAAGAGTGAATTATGTCTGAAAATCTAAAATACGAAAAATAAAAGCATTGCCTGCTTCAGGCTGAAGGCAGTGAAATATCATACTATCAGTCTTTTCAATGCCCGCCAAGCTTGGGTCAGCTTTTTTTTTTTTTTTTTTTTAATTTTTAACCAAAAGTTGCAAGAGATGTGAAGTCACTGGAATGTTACAGTAGGATAGATGTTTCCTGTTCCAAAAACTAAATGTCAAAGTGAAGGTTAAGCATTTAATTTTGCCTTGGCATTTATCATGCAGTTGGAGGCTGCTGCCCTGCCGAGCTCTCTATTTTGGCATTACTGCCTAATTAACACCGATATTGAAGAACTGTTTAACATAAGACATTCACTCAAGGCACCAAGGCTCCTTCTCTGCAGAAAAGCTGAGGTTGTTTTTCATTATGTTAGGACCCCATTAGAGAATCATGTAAGACTTTATTACATTGCTTGTGTATAAATGTCAGTTAATGTTTTCCATTCATTCTTTCAGTCTGCTAATATAATGTTTGAATGCACAAAAGTTCACTTAAATTCAGAAGTGAAGAAAGTAAGGTTACAAATGAGGCTAAGAGGTACTTCTTCCTCCTAATGGCTACTTTAAATTCAGTCACATCAGTAAACACATCCAATGTTGATATTCTATGTAGGAAGCCACTACTCTTAATTAGCAGACACAAATGCATATAATTAGAAATCTGTATCATCAGGGATGATAATGTGATACTTAAAACCAGCAGAGAAGGTTTTTAGGAAGCACAGCTGTTTGCTCTAGAAGGGGTCAGCTTACTGCAAACAAGTGAATGCTGCATCACACTTCTCAGTGCTGCTTTTTTTTCCCCATTATACCAGCTTGTAGAAATATGTGTGTACGTCAAAACTGATATCCTTTACTTTGGTAAAGCAAATTATGATGAGAATTACAAAGTACACATTACGTCAAAACTGCAGCGTTAAAAATTATCAGAGCTTAGCAGTCAGATTGTACTATCAATATGTCATGATTTTGGTGGAAAGAACGTTCAGTTAACATTCCACCCTGGAACAGTTTCAGATAAGCAGGACTCTTCCTGAGAGAAAATAAATTAGTTTGTACCACTTGAACAAGAAAATAAAAGTTTAACCTATGAACTGTGTAAGTGATGGCAGAATCCATGTCTACATTTACAATTACTGAGCTTTCATGTAAATTATGCAATTACATAAGAAATAACCCAGGGCATTCCAGATTTTATCAGAAAAATGAGTACAGCAGCTGTACCTAGGATGGGAATCTCTAATGGTACTATCATTTAGTGGTGTGCAGACATCCCAGAACATGCCTAACAGTGAATTTCCTGATGTTTTCCAATTCCTGATCTGTCCAACAGTGGAGGGAACTATTGGGCTGTTAGTGAAATCCAACCACAGCTATTCACCTGGGATCTTCTCAGCCACATCCTGAAAACCTTATCCGGACAAACACCAAGACTGTGGTTTTAAAACTGTCTTTTAAATAGACAAAACTAATTGTTACTATGGGGTACAAGGAAAAGAAAACTAGTTAAATCAATGCAGCAGCTTTTCTTTTCCCCTGCTTCTTACAGCATAGTAAGAACTCCACAACATGAATCAGTCCTCTTAAGGAATATTGTGAGCACAGATGTGAACCACCAATTGAAGTATCTGGACCAGCAGACTGATCTGACACACTCTTTCACGCTTTGCCATTTTTCTGCTTAAAACTTCTTTGAACAGTTGTGCAAAGCTACCCACGTCACCTACTTAATCTGTTAACATCCACTGTGATAGTAACATGAAAAAAAAAAATCATTTGCCAAGAAATACAAATGCCATACATATGAATTTTTAAATGGCAGACTTCTTTGTTACACAGTGAAAAAACAAAAAAAGTACGAGACTAAACTGAAACTATCAAGTACAGCAAAAAGACCATTTCACTACAGTCTCCACTGGTGGCTTCAGAGCACCCACCATGGTTTTAATTTAAATAGTATTAGTGAAGAAAAATCAACTGAAAAAGAGAAGAAAAATAAAATCCACACTTTATCACAATTAAAAACAAAAGTTTTAGTCAAAACTAATCTCAGCAAATGTATTTTTCCTGGCACAAGAGAAAAAAAAACAAAAACAAACAGCTGAGAAACAACTAGAAGAAAACAATATAAAAAGAAAAGAAGTTGTTAAGAGTTCTAAAGAGGCCTTTCAGAGAAAGGCAGGTTCATTACTGTGGCAAGTTACTTCCTGAGGAAAGTAAGTGCCTTTCATGTAGAGGCCCAGTTAGGCAATAAACCTCCCACATTTTGCAGCCATTAGTGTCTTCTTAGAAAGCCTCAACAGTTACATTTTCAAAAGCTTAATTGAATGGAAATCACTGTTTTGTTCCCTCCCCCCCCCTTTTTTTTTTAAATAATCTTCTATTTTAATTTTAGTTACGACTTTACTTCATTAATTTGGCTTTTGCATTAATTTGCTTTAAAACTTACATGTAATTTTGGCACTGGTCAAAGGAGTTCAAGACTAACCATCATGGAATCTGAGGCTTCCACCTTCACATAAAATATAAGGAAATAAAAGCAGTGGTGGAGCACGCTAAGCCACTAACACATGTCCATACATGTCAATGAGCAACCTTCAAGTAATAACCTTTTATAACAGTGGTAAAATTTGAATCTGCAACCTACATACAATTTGAAACATACAATCAAACAGTTAAAAAGAAATTAGCAACTTTCCATACTAAACACCAAAGTTTTTCTAGAGACCCAACGTGCAAAACAGCTGGCACTCCAATCTTCTGAATAGTCCTCTGAAATTAGCACCCAATCAAGCACTCAGAATAAAGCTGATATTTCAGCTTACCATCTCTTTCCTCTGTCCAAGGCCTCCTGCATGCCAGAACAAAGATTTTATGATTATTCTTCAACTTCTATGCTCTAGAAGCGATTCAGAACACAAAATTTAAATCTACTCTTCACTATATTAATATTGTCTAGCATTAAAACTGTGTAGTCTGCACTTCCCCAGCCACTGTGTTTTTTTCCCCTGTTGCTAGAGAAATTTAACATCAAGTAACACTTTTGGGCCATGGGGGGAAACTAACATAAAATTACATAATTCTACAGGTTGCCATTGTTTAAATGAATGGGATCACACTATCAAAGCCCTGAACAATGCCACCCCTGCCACGATCTATTCTTAAAGTTTTCTTACTTGATAAACTTTACTCCTTCACCATATCTATTTTTTCCAGCTCCCATGACATGTCATTCTGTATGTATTTAAATTTTCAGATATTTCTTATTTTTCACAGGGGGAGATTTTTTGATGATTAGACTTCTCAGAAAAGCATGCCTTAGAATTAATGAGTTTTAAATACAACTACACCGAACACAGATTGCTGTATGTGCATAAGGCAAAAATAGGTGGAAGAAATCACATATGCAGTGCATCTTACTAGTGAATAGCTAACTGTTTCCTCCAGGGGTTATCAGCTGTAGTGTTTCGTAGAAGTAGTCATGTTTGAGTTCTTTCCACCCCCTCTTCAGTATTTTGATTTAAGAACTGGAAGTTCCATTACACCAAACCCTAAAAGGACAGGTAACTGAAAAAAATACTTTCAGATCACCCCATCTCATTCAGGAAAAGCAGTACTTCCCACAGGAAGTAAGATATGTACACATCATTAGATATAAAAGAGCAACCACAAATGGTCACAATCAGTGTTTTGGAATCCATTTCTCATGTTGCATGAAAAAGGGGTCAGTCCATGTTTAAAGCACATGGTGCAAAACAAACATCTTAGTTCTTAAAGCCCTTGGCCTTTAGTGTTGCTTTGTATGCATAAATGCCCATTTGCTTCTCTGGAGAGACAAGAAGCCAAATGAAAATCAGTCCAGAGTCCAACTGATCCCTCCCTACTTCCTGATCTCCATCAAAGAATATTGATACAAGCCTTGAAACCAGCCCCTCTCTCCTCGACTGACATGCTAGTGGCCAAGCTGACGGTCATCATACGTGCTGTATCTCTTCACGTGGATTCGGCGCACTCGGTCACGAAGTTCAAAACCATCATCATCCTCACTGTGAGAGGCCTGGCTTCGGCTCCTGCTGGTTGCTTCCAGCAGAGAGTTATCAGGAACTCGTGGTGTTTCATACAGTAAGACGTTTAGAGTTTCCTCATAAATACGTGCCTCAGGGAATTCAACCTACAAAGAACAGCAGATGTCATTTTCCTGATCTAAACAGGGTAACCTGACTGGAACACCTGCCCAGAAATAACAGAGACACAAACATTTACTCAAATTACATACGATATCTACATCAGCGCAACAGCAACAAAGTTGGTAAGTCTAAGTAACTGCAATGAAGTAAACTTAAGTAGGTATAATAAAATTAAAATCCTTACTTAATTAGAGAAGAGTTTATAGGCATTTACATGGTTTTGGGACACAAATTCCATCAACTTTACAGATCAGTGCTAAAAAGACCGCGCTTTCAGAATTACCATTTGCAGTCCTTCAGCCTTCTCTGAATTCTACCTAGTACATGCCATCTTTTACCAAGTACCAGATAATGCCGCAGCGCTGTAAGTAGTGAACCACCCAAGTAACATGGAGGTCACTGACCATCAATTCCAGTCAATATTCATGACTGCCAGTATCAAAATCTCCCCAAGAAATGACATTGCTTCCCCCAAACAATTTGGTATATCCACATCTTTCCACTATGCACTATTCAACTGATTTGTTACAAACTATAATAGACAAGTGGGTAAAACTCCTGTACCTTGGTTTGCTTCTTCTCTGTGGCATACACTATAGAGGTACAACAGACTTCAGCAAGTTTCCGACCCTGTCCGTAGAAAGACCAGCAGCAGATTTCATCCCCTATAACATCCTTAATGAAAAGAACTCTGCCATTGAATCGGAGAGAAAGTTTGTCAAACAGTTCTATGTTCTTCAGTAAGTTGTCATCTGAATTACTGTAACAACAACAAAAAAAAGATTTTATTTTTTCACTGGCTATCTCCACAGAGTTTCTGTGCCCATTCCACCACAGTTTTAAGCATTGATATAACTGCAGAATACAAGTCAGTAGTGACTCATTGCCATATGCTGCCAAGAAAAGAGAGGATGATAGCAAACTTCAGATACAAATAAGATGCTCTGATTTTCATGAACAAACACACCAGCCTTCAGAAGTTAAGTTACATAATTAATAATGACAGCATAATTTCCCAAATAATTACATTAACTATCTGCAATTATTTCTTGACTTATGCTCAAGACAATTAAATCATATGCTAACTACAGTTCTGTTTAGCTTAGTAACAGCCAAGTCTGAAGAACGTGTCTTCAAAGGCTAGCTGAAAATGATGGTGTTCTGCATGTAAAACTAGCCATACTTTATACAAATTTCTAGGGTGGATACATTATTTTGTAAATTATGTTTTACTGACAGGCAGAACAATTTAGGATTTTGATTAATTTTCCAAGCAAGATCTAGATGTTCTGGAGAAAAAATAAGTATCATGTTGTAGCTTTAAAATCAAGTAGAACCATCAGAACGTTAGTCTTAAAATTTAAAATATTGTTTAAATAAGAACATGATGACCAACAAACATCCAATTTGAACAAATTAAAAAAAACCCAACAACTTAAAAGCATTATTCTTCTGATATTAGCTTGAATGCTGCTCTATCTAAAGCTTGTACTCTGTGCACCTTTTGATCTCATTTTATAGCTGGCTAGGAAATTGTGTGCAGATATGTGGAAGATAGCGAGCATATTATTGACACAACAAAGCTTTAACTCACCAGCAAAACTCACCAGCTTTAACAGTAAAATTCCTTACTCGCTGGACCCAAAAGCTGAAGGTTTGCACTTTGCTGAATGAACCTACCCAGAGGAATGAAATTATACTTGTGTGCAGTACCTTAATTTTTGGAAGTAGTCCCAGAAGGCTGTGAATACTTGTCAATCAAGACACTGCTGCTAAGAACAGCCAACTAGGCTTTACATAAAATATTTAGTCCGAGATGTACTTCTGTTCAGATCTAAATCAAAAAAGCATGATGTGCAACCCAACAAAATCTTCAGCTTTTAAGATATCGTGTGATGAAATCAATTTGGGATTCAGCTAGTAACAAATCCCAGGCATTATCAAGTGCAGAGCTGCAAAAAGAATTTAGAAGTCTTCATCCATTTCTGATACATGACCACAATGACTACGTAACTAAGAAAACTCCTTTCATAATGTTGATTAGGAATAAGAGAAGGAGATAGCCTTTGGTTGCTAGTAGCCAGCACGGAATTTTAAATAAAGATTCCTCATTTAAACACCATCAAGGCATGAAGGTTTGTATGCAAGGAATAATTAGAATCCTACAGCTAGCTGAGATACCAACACCTTCTGGTATCTAGGATTCTGTTGTTCTCATTGCTAGCATGTTTACATTTCCAGAGCCACGACGACTAATATGCTATTCTGCAGTTGCTTTAGCATCACTGTCATAAACTAAAGGATAACACCAGGAGGAGTGCAGAATGACTGGCAGATACAAAATGCAGGTTGCTGAAAAACAGGCTGCTCTTCAGCACTCCCTCAGGTAGCTTTTCCCGACTACGTGAAATTTCATGATTGTTAGAATCCATCTCTCTGACAGAAAGACAGTCAGTTTGCCTAGAGAAAAAACTTCCAAGATTGCATGTTAGACTGAAAGGCTAAAACTAAGAACTTTGCCTAGCATAAAGGATTACTCACATCACTTCAGTGACTGGCCTGGGAAAATCCAGAGCCATTCTGATAGCATCATAATAAATGGATCCTGATAGTTAAACCATAAAACTAAATGAAAAGCCAGTGAATTCTTGCACTGGCCCTGTCTGGGTTGTTCCTGAGCAGAACAGATTCTTTCCTTTGTAGCCAAATAATTAATTCATCTAGAGTCACTGGAAAAGACAAAACATCAAGAATTTCTGTAGGTCAGGATAAACAGAGTGCAAAACTGAGAAGGGAGGAATCATGGCTGCATTGGCATTGCACCGAAAAGCTAACACTGTTAATAGTTTGCATTCTATTCTATTTCAGCCAGTAGCCTCATCATTCATATTTCTCGTCCCTTATCTGTTCATCTTTCTCAGGCACACACCTCCAGCACAGCATTTCAGGAAGTCTGGAGGAGGTGACAAACTATATTTGGATACATATCAACAAAAAATAACTTTACTCAGATCCACATAACAGCACTGTTGTAAGCTAAATAACAAAATACAGGTTAGGATGTACCACACTTTCCTACGCCCCCAAAGTTAAACTTTCCCAGTGGGGGAAATACTTGGTGACATACCTGGTGTAAGAATATTTGTTGTTGCTTCTATTATACAGCAGCTTAACAACGGGCTGACGGAAGGGGAAAAAAAAAAAATAATTAAGCTTTGTCTTTGAATACATTTAGACAAAATTCAGTTTCTCACTGAACAGATGGAGAAAAGCAGTTACTTTCATTGAAGATTCTATCAGTCTTTCTTCTTCTTTAGGAGATGTAATAATAGGGATATTACAGACAGGTTCATACAAATCTTTCTTGTCCTGTTTTGAAAAAAAAGGAGAAGAAATGGAAATAAACCTCAAGAGACATAAATGCTAAAACTAACATCTGCTGCTGCTTGCTCTTCCAAACCCTCCAGCCATGTTTCCAAACCCTGTGATGCAAAGGAAAAGCTCTGTGTTGCTATAGCAACCACAGAGCATTACCTTGATCTGCAACCCAGAAATACAGCGGAGAGATTTCTTATTCCCAGAAGGCAGTGATAATTGAAATACTGGGATGCAGGTGAACATCCTTCTTAGCTATAGCAAAGACTCTGAGCTCAAGTCATATCTGCTTTAAGTGGGTTTATTATTCTTTTTTGAAGAAAAGGATAGTATGAGTTTTAATCAAATCAAAAGACTGCAGTATAGAAGAATATCAGTCATTATGAACTGAACATTTGGCAAGAACGGTACGTCACCAAAATGGACTTTAGCCCCTTGCGATACAAAAGCAGCAATCAAGAGTGTGTGGTACAGTCTGTGAATCCAGATTCCTTGCGTAGCAAATTAAAGAGAGCTCAATAGCTAATAGGAAAGCCTTGGAACATTTTGTTTTTAGAAGAAGTGTTTTGAATTCCAAACCAGGAAGAGAACTGTCAGTGTACCTTTACATTTTTTTCAGTGGATATAAAAAGTATACTGAGCCTAGTGCGTGAGGCATTTGTTAAGTATTCAGTTTTGTCCTACAAGAAATATTACTAACCATATATAAAATATCTGGGCTAGCCTTATTAAAATCTTACCGAACAAGCTGATTTAAATCAGCTGAACTTGAACCCATAGGAACGGGGTGAATTAATAATGCTAACTCAGGTTTACATATTTGCCATGTATACTGATAAAATTATAGAAAAGTCCTTAAAGTAAATAGTGCTTACCATATCAGGTTTTTTTTTAAATCATTAAAATTCAAACTTAGAAAAAGTTATTACGTTTTCAAAGATTTTCAGAGCTCAGGTATAAGGAGTCTGAAAGGCCATGCTGTGACAGCACACAGGTCTGAAAACATATCCAGGGAGATCATAAACCAAATTTTGTCTCTATTCAAAGCACTGCAGAATGTTAGGTATGCATACAGAACAAGGAAAACCATGGCTTTGATAAATGGACTGGACAAGATCTTAACTGCTGTCTAATTTTGGCTATGTTACTTTGGTACTTCCATTTCTTACCTGCAGAGCTGCTTGGCACATATCAACTAAGCCCTGAATGAGATAATACTTGGCTTCTGCCATCAACTCTTTGATCTCCTGTCTGTGTTTTGGAAGTGCAATTGTGTCATCTCGAAGATAGTTTAAAATGGTTCCAAAGTGCTTCCCACAACGGTCTATAAGGATCCAGCCTGAAAAATAATCACAACGTTTCAATGACCTTAACACTAGGAGGCAAAAAAAAAACCAAAACAAACCACCAACCCTCCTCAGAGAAGCTCAGTAAGCCAGCTGTTGCCTGAAACTACACAGCGTTCTTCCAGTTCCATTCAGGGGAAGACTTTACTGACTTTCAACAAATTGGTATTTGTTACAGAACAGAAACTAACAGTGGAACCACTCCCTTGGCACCTTGTCTGTATTCTCACTATTTTCCAGCACCCCAGAAGAGAAGCCTTAAGCTTCCTATCACTGGACATTTAAAAAACTGCAGCAAGAACCTGACTACACTGTATCTATTGTTCACCCATTGTACCACTGTACCAAAGTTATTTTCTGTGCTTCATCCTTTCTGTATTATGTTTCAATTAAAGTAATAAGCCTTTTTAGTTACTACAGGAAGTCACCAGTTTACATCTATTTAATTGACGGACCCAGTGAGGAGAAAATGCTGTTCCAGCCTCCAAACAGGAGGAAGGAACAGGACAAGGATGATCAGGAAGGAGTAGAGGAGGGGATACAGCACAGGAAACAGCAGTAGACAGTTTTTGCAATTCTGAAACTTGCCTGCAGTCACATTCACTAGGAAACAGGATGTCTGACTTGCGGACAAACAATAGCAAAGGACACACACAGAGGGCTTAATAAAGTGCCCAATCGTTCACAAAGTGGAAGGCAGACAAAAATAAAAAGTTGTTTTATTTTAGGACCTAGGTATATAAGGTGACATAGGAAAGAGGGTTAAAATACTGCCAGATTCTCCAACTAAGGCTGCCTGAAGACAAACCTTGTTCTCCATTCTGGTAGAGGCTCTTACACACAACTGCTGGGCCAAACAGATTTAGTCTTACGTGACACTCAAGATTCAGCCTACCTGAAAATATTCAGCTCAGCAATTGAGGCTATGTTGAGTTTTAAAGCTGAAAACTGAATCTCCCCTCCCTAAAGACATTTTGATTAATGCCACTACGTAACTCCAAAGATATGACAGCCCACGTACTGTCTGTTCAGTCTTCATAAAAACATCAACAATCTGCATACCAACTGTGACTGGAGGAAAGAGAACCAGTTCTTCCACTTGTTAATTTTAGTAACAAAAGTACACATTTATATAAAGCACAGAGGACTGGTAGAGCCAATGGGATTTGGCAGCCTAATGTTCCCTGTTATTTTTGGAATACAGCTTTCTCCATGCCTTTCACTGAGCATAGCTTTAACAGCTTTTATACTAAAAACAAACAAAAAATAGCCCAGCAGCTACTTTACAAAATTCTCAACAACAAAAGACGCTCACTTACCTTCCTTATCTGTGAGAACTTCCATTCTACCACTGAACATGGCCTTCAACATCGTGTCGTGCCTGGTCAGGACTTGCACTGTAGTGTAATACAAGGAGCCCCCAACATTCAGTCGCACGTACTTGTTACCAAGGCTGCCGACTTTGAAGCTACAAGTTTTAGGCTTGGGTCCCACAGCTGGGCAAAGGGTGGTGGTTAGACACGTGTCCCCCGACATCTCCTTCTGTAGGTAGATGACGACCCTGCAGAACGTGGGCTTGATGGATCCCGCCGTGGTTGGCGATGAGTCACGAGGCACTAGAAGATAGGAAGGCAAAAACAGTCATAGCCACCAGACTCTTGAAATGGAAATGTTTAAGATGAACACAGAAGCCTAGAATTTTCACAAAGACACAAAACCACGAAGCCCACAACGAAGGGACAAATTCAGTATATTCCTAAGGACACATCTACTGCACGTTCTGACAATACAAAATTTAGGTGTATTTTCAAACAACTTACGCAGCAATACAGAAGCTGTTCAGCATCACACAGTCATATTACAACTGCATTACTGTTAGTGAGGCAAGCTGAACTCTTCTGGACTTCCTGTTATTCAGCCTTCAGCCAACACTACAATCAACATACAGCACTGCAGCCCAAGGTTAAGTGCTAGACGGAATTCAGCTCCCTTTCAACTTCCTGAAAGAACATAACTTTTTTGCCTGCAGGAAGGAAACAAACAGAAGAGCTTTTTCCAATTCCTTCATCTGGGGATTACATAAAAAATGTTTTAACGTGATACTCTTATAGCAGCTACAACTTCTTCAAATGACTTGATACTGAAGTGCTGGAACACTACATTCTACTTCCTGGAAACTCCTTTTATTCAATTTTTTCCCCTCACTCCTAAAAAAAAAAACAACAGTCAATGTAATGTAGTTTTTGCTATTATTGTTTGAGGACGGGAAAGCCTAAAAAATGTCTAGTCTTTGGAATATCTGTCTCAGTTAAAAAGCCAGCACAATATTGGCCAGAAGAGTAATTCCCCACCAGTAACCACGCAACAGCAACTAAGAATTCCTTATTACAGTTGCGTTCTATAAGAAGTTAATTACTCAAATAAAGCAGCTAAAGGTAACAGAGGAATCCATACGTTGCCAGTAACAAAGTTACTTCTTATTAACCACCGGTTATATTCTCACACACATAAGTCAACCAGAAGTAGAAGCAACAGCGCACTGTCCTACACCCAAAATCTCTGGTGAAAACAGAAACACGACTCAGGTCTGCAGGTTTGTCCTCGATGTCCTGTCTTGCTTTAGACAACAAGAACCCTTCCTCCATAATAAAATTAAGGACAGCCAGAGTCCGTAATGAGCCAGAGCTCGGGGCGTGCGTGGAGCTTTCCAATCCCAACAGCAGTCTCTAGAGACGCGTGCAGCAGAGTGAAGGTTTCTGCTGGCTGCCTCACTTCTGGCACGTCGTTAGAACCCAACACACAGCGCGACCAAGCAGGAGACAAAGCTGTCACTGAGGTCGTGACAACAGCTCACTGTTTCTGCAGTAAACAACGACGGAACCTTTAATTACCCCCGTTAACACAAGACAAAACGTTCCCGTGTTTTCCTACCGGCCGGAGGGCTGCACAACAACGGCACAGCCGCCGAGGGAGCGCGCCCTGCTCAGCGCTGCCGTAAAACGGAGCGGCGCTAACGGCTCAAGCGAAGAAAACAAGAAAAGAAACAAAGGAAACAGGACGCACAAAGCAGAGAAAGCAACCAGAAGAAAACGAGAACTCCGCGCCGAGCGCCCCGAGCACAACTGCTCGTGCCCAGACGCGCTCCGCCCCGCACCGGCCCTTCTCCCGCCCGTACCGGCTGTGCGGGCCGCTCCGGCCCCGTCCGGGCAGCGCCGTGGGGCGGCGCGCGTCCCAGGCCACAGCAGGGCCCAAACGCGGCGGCGAGCCCGGAGCTTCGCGTCCGCAACCCC
>JAOWBP010004513.1:4575561-4636046 GCA_028571105.1 Tragopan temminckii | reverse complement strand
GACCGCGCGTGCCGGTGAGGCTTTGGCTGCTGGGGACGGTGCCGTCCGGCGTCGGGGCGGGGGCCGGGGGCGCTCCCGGGGGCGCTCTGGGAGAGGGGACCTGCAGCGCCTTTGAGATGAGTGACTGGAAATGCAGCTTGGCTAAACCCGCTTCACCTAACTCGGATTTGAATGCTCTCTCCTGCAGATCGCCGAGTTGGATGTCTCAGGGTTTGAGAAAAGCCTCCTGGTCCCTTGAGCGCGGACTGAGAGCCAGGTAAAGCAGTCACAGCACGCTGCTCCGAGGGCGTGCGCGTGGGGCACGCGCTCTGAAGTGCTCTTAATTATACCCGAATTGATTTCTGAACTGCTCATAAGGGCCTTTTGCTCAGACGTCACTGTGCTGTTTTTTAGCCTGCCTGCCACCTCCCGGAGGTGCCAACACTGAGTTTGGTTAATTAGGTGCTATTAGATAGTCAGGGTATCCCAGTAATTTGCTCCTATGGGTATGAAATGACCTGTCCCCTCTCCTGTCTACACGTTTTATGTGCAGAATACTTTTCGTCTCAGTGCTTAGAATTGGTTCTCTGGTCAGATCTCACAGTAGATCCAACTAAAACATTCTGAAAAGGGAAACAGTGGCTTTTTGGGCTGAAAAATCAAATGCAGTGGGATTCAAAGTTGTGCTGGTGATTGTTCAGCTGTGCCACCTGATGCTGCCTCAACTGCACCTGTGTGGACAGCAGGCTTGGCTGGGCTCGCAAAAGCCAGCAGCTGCAATTGCTGTGACACTTGGTTAGCAGCATCTTATTAGAAGATCTTATGCTATCTACATTCCTCAAGAACTATTTTGGCTTCTTCACATCCACCCCTTCCCCACCTTCAGCGGTTGCCAGGACTATCACCTGATGTTTAAGAAGTTTAACGACCTTGGATGAATGAATGAAAGGCGGGAGGGGCGTTCAGGGTAAGGTGCAGTAGGAACGTTTCAGTGTGGCTGTTGTGTGGGGGCATAGTGGAAATGCGAAGTCACAGCCTGACGCAGTGATGGAGCACCTGGTGGAAGGCAAGGCCAGCCCAGGGGATCTCGGCTGCGTGCAACGTACTGAATGACCAGGAGGGCTGGAGCCAGGATCCACCCCTTCCCAGACTTCATTTAAGGGTTGGCAGTGGAGGTGAGGATATCTCTCTAGAGATCCTTGCCTACCTGAGACCTTCCAAAGGTAAGCAGCTCTTTTCCTTTGTTTCTGTGTCCATAGCTGCTGCGTTTGGGCTTGTTCTCATTTGTTGCAGCCAAAGACTTTGCAGTCATGCTATTACTGCTATACTTTCCATCACATTATGGTGTTATGGGGTTGTAGGGAGGTGGGATCTGTGTCTGGTGGGGGGGGGGAAAAAAAGCACAGGTAGCAACTGTTACGTCCAAGAATACATCAGAAACAAACGAAAAACGTAAGGCTTAAAAATAATGCGAAACTGCATTATATCAAAAGCGGTGTTGCTAAGGTGTGCTGGGAACTGCCTGGGCTTGCTTCCTTCCATGTCACAGTGCCGTGGTTGCACTGCTGTGATGCATACCTGGTGTGCCAGGTGAGGCAGAGCTCTTCCATCATTGCTTATTTCATTGCTTGTTTTCTCCCTCCTGGGAATTTTTAAAAGATGTGGAGGGGAGCTGTTAATGGTAGCAGTGCTTGGCTGAGACCTGAGGCTCAGAGCATTCTCTCTTGCTTGTTTCCTCTGAATTGCATGGGTAAGTGCTGGGCTGCTGCTCCGAGTGGTGTCAGGGCTGTGCCTGGGCGCTGGGAGGGCAGGGGGTGGTGCTGGGAGGGTTTGTGGAGCAGAAATAGTCAGAGAGCCTCGGAACACCCCCGGTGTCAGCCGCCTCAGAGTCATCTTTTGGAGCTTTGGGGGGGGCAGGGAGATCCTCCCGGTGCCCATAGGAAGGAAGTGGATCTGTGGGGGCCCAGCTGTGCCGGGCAGCTCATCCAAAGGTGGCCGTGGTGCTGAGGGCTGGCGCTGGGCGGTGCTCCTGCTGAAGGCAGCAGTGTCAGAGGGCCTTTGGGAGCTGGAGGAAGTTTTGCTGTTTTATTGCCTTGGGTTTTTTGCTTGTTTCTTAATTTTGCTTTTGAAACTGTATAGCGTTTGTAGACGGGGTAGAGCTTCTGGAGGTGGAAGGCAGACCCGGGGCTGACTTAATAGGCTGCTGTGAGATGCGGCAGTGAACTGCGAGGGCCCGAGTCGATGTGTTTGGCAAAATGAGTGGTAGACTGGAGACCAAGCAGGCTGCTCAGGCTGAGTCTGGGTTACAGAAAAGAGAGCAGAAAGCAGGAGAGATTTGTGGGCTTTTTTTTTTTTTTTTTTTTTTTTTTTCTGCTGGCAGTGGGAAGCAGTGAGAATTTCAGTGTGATGAAACTTCTCTGGGGTGCTGCGTTTTGCTGAAATGAATTCCTGTTGCTGCAGGGACTCTGCAGCTTTGGGGGACAGCTTTCTAAGTTGAAATACCTAGCTCAAAAGCTTCTGAGAGCTTGCAGAAGAGTGCTTGGGGTGCATGAGGGGGACGTTGGTAGTGAGAAGGCCCTGTAGGAAGGAAGGCAAAGTGAGAAGATGAAGGCGAAGGACACAAGCATTGGAAGATCGTTTAAGCCAACGTGTCCCCAGATACATTTCATAGAGGGCTTATGCTCTTGTGTGAGGATGAATACAGGATTAACAGCTCTAACTGTCACCAGTGATGGCTGAGGGACTGCTGCACGCACTGCAGCACAGAGGGGCGTTGGTACTTCTGGCTCCTGACAGTCAGTGGGTTGGGAAAACTCTCCTTTGCTCCACAGGAACCACCTCTGGGCAGAGCTCCCAGCAGAAACGCAAACGAGGGTTGCCTGAAAATGTGGAAGAGCGATCTCTGCAAAACCTGACAGCAGTGGATGAGCAGCAAGGCAGCAAGCTTGGGGAGAGGGACAGGGCAGGGACTGCAAGAGGAGCCTTCTGGGGGCTTTGGAGGACAAACAGGGAGTGATGGAGGAGGATCCGTCCTGGAAGCCTGGCAGTGCTGTTAGATTTTTTTAACGTTAGCTGCAGCACGATCAGGCCTGAGACTTATTTTTTTAGCACTTGTCATAGGCCTACTTCTGTTCACACTCCTCCAAGGCTGCGCTGGCTGCAGGCTCAGCGTGTGCGGGTTGGTGTCGGGCTCCGTGTGTAACTTACATCTGTGCTGAAGTCGTCTAAGGGCCGTGAGCAGCCTGTCTGACGGTGACCTTCAGAAATACTGCTTAGTGCAAAGCCTTTGTGCGCTCATCACAGCAATGTTAATTGTGCATCCCGCTCTCTTTCCAGACAGCCTGCTCCTCAAGGCTCCCTGTTCTGTCTCTGAAGGTCCCTTCGGGGCTGAGAAATTGTTTCCAAAGATCTCCACAGAAAGCCTTGACAGTAAGTATTTATTTATGTTACATTTAAATATAATTGAGCAATAAAGAGAATAGTCTGCTCTTGACAAAAATAAGTTAATACACAATATTCATAAAATACAACTAGACAGAACATTATAACAAATACAACAAATTTTGCAGAGTATTTTTTTAAATAGATTTGTATAGTACATTCCCAACAAAGAAAAATAGTGCAGTTTTATTTCTTACATCATTTCCTCAGGCTCTGTATATTAGAGGGCTTTTTTGCTCATTTTTTTAATACTTCACTCGTCAGACAACAGGCAGGCACAAACTGAAGCGTTTTCAGACCTTTCAGCAGCCGTGCTCTGCCCCGTGAGAAGTGTGACATGCAGCTGTAAGTAATGGTGAGGTCAGACTGCGAGCATGCCTGCAGTACAACTTCTGGGCTTCTCATCCTGAGCGCTCTCTAACTGTTGGATGTGTGGTGGGTGAGGAGTACAGCTTTTCAATCACAGCTTTCCTCCTCCTCTCATTCCCACTGTTGTTATTTTAGCGCTGTTATGCACAGAGAGGGGGTTTCCTTCTAACCCGCCTCCTCTGCGCCTTTTCTCAGAGTTCTGTAGGCTCATCTGTTCTTGCTTCTGTGTTGTGACCGTGTTGCTACTGAGCGTGCAGTGCTGCAGGTTGGTTCTGCTGCAGTGAGGGGGGACCCACGTGGTGCTGCCTGCACTGCTGCTGGCACAGTCTGGCTTTGGCACCTGAGTGACACCTGTGAGTGTGGAAATGAGGGCAGGGACAAACTGGTGTTTTACTTTACCCTCCCATCAAATGTTAAGCGCTTGATGATTAGTTAAAAAGCGTGCTGCCTGTTGGTTTTTTTTTTTATAACCCCTTTTGAAATACTGTTTATTATTTTTATTTCACTTCAGTCATAAAAAGAGAACTAAGCACAGATAACACTTGTGGAATCAAATCTTCCTCTTGCTTGTGCAAGCAATGTTCAGCTCATTAGGACCTAAAGGCATTACACATCTGATGCAAAAGCAAGAGAAACTGCTCACTACTTGTGTGGTAATAGGAGGGGAGTTAGCAGCCAGGGCTGAAGTCTTTGGACAGAGTAATTTGATTCCATATGCCTGTTTTGCTAAAATCTGATTTTAGAAGCCCATCTGAATTGACAGCTGCTTTTGTTGACAACCTGGGAGGTTCAATGGAAACAAAGCTGTGTAACCCAGCCTGCTCTGAACGGTGTTTTAAAAAGGAAAAAAATTCAAACTTTATCACTGAGGTTCAGTAGCAAAGGGAGGAATACTTAAAATGGAGACACTGAGTTTTCTGGGAGCACAGGTCACGCCAATCCATGAAATCTACAGCTAATCCCATTAGTACAGAGCTGCTCCCTTCCTCTCTCTGGCTGACACAGAGATACTCTTAAATACAACGCATGCTGGGAAAGCAGTAAGAGTAAGGTGATAAATTTTATATAGCGTGATGAAGTGCTAGGATAGCAACAGACAGCTCCACGGCTGAGCCCCAGCTAAGTCACTTTTGCTCTCTGTAGAAGATGGGTTAAAATACACACTGCTACTGAAAGCATGCAGCCAAGCACAAAAAGAAGAGGCACAGAACTGCCACGGCGTGTGCTAGGGCGGCTCTACAAACCAGCACAGCATGACAGCAAAATGGATCCTGTGCAACAATTTAAACTGCTTAATCTGGCAAGTACCAAGACTTGCTTGAGTTAACAAATGCCTGGTTTGTGTTTGCAGGATCCCAAGGGAAGTCCTCCTGGAGCAGGGGGGAGGAGGAGGAGGATAGCAGTCTGCAGTAAATTAACTGGAGGAGGCGAGGCTGTGCAGCGTCTGCTCTGTAAGTAGGATCTGAACTTTATGGGACTCTGCACAGATGCAAAGAGCGTGGGATTTGCTAACATGAGCAAGGAAACTGTTTCTATGTGCTTAAGCTGTGTTAACCTGAACTATATTAGGCAGATTTGTCATCTGGGAATACTTGCCAAGTAAGTTCCCAAAGTAAAACAAGGGCAAGTTTGTGGCATATGTAGGCCATGAACACTCAACAACGTGAGCTAGGCAGCAAAGGCTAACCAGTGTTTCTAGCCAGCGCTGCCAGGTCTTCACTGCTCATCTTAACCCTGTTACTTACTGTAAGGCTATTCTCCCAGTTGTTAATCTTCTTTTACTTGCTAAGTATTCTGAATATAAGTATGAATGTTTTAGCAACAGGATCTACATATGCATTTCTCTTCCATGTTCAAGATGCAGTCTGTGAACTGAGCCCACAGATGTGCTCTTCCATGGACCCAGATCAGTGCTTGCCCCACTTCAATATCAGATCAGGCCTTACCTCCTCAAAAAATTCTGGCAGAGCACAAAATGTGCTACTAAAGGTGCAGTAAGTCAAAATATAAATGTTCTAATATGTCAAATACCCCCTTTTTAGTATCTCAGTTATGTAAGCAGACAGTCTTCTAGAGAGAGAGAAATAAGAGAATGCAAAAAGATTCTGTTCTGAAATACAAAGTTGAGTGTAACAAGGACTATCAAACACAAACCCTATCTGGTGAAGGAAAAGTTCATTTTTAAAAGTATTACAAATCTGGTTATTTATTACATTACATGGAAGATGCAATTAAAACACCATTTTTGAAGTTACAGTGCAAGAAATGCTCCATCCAGTAGCTCACAGCAAGGCCCACGATGATCTGCTTGTTATCACTTATTTTCAATCAATGTCTGCACTTTGTAGACAAGGTCTCTTGCTATCCTCAGTATTTCCTGGGCATTGTGATGTTCTGCCATTTCTAAGAGACACAGACAAGCATTTTTAACTGTCCATGGCAGGAACACTTCTCTAGTATTGATACTGCTGTCATGTGAGCATTGATTAATTAGTGTTACATGAGCACCAGAACAAAAGTATTGGCAGTGATTTAGGTTTTTAGAATTAAAGATGAATAAGTGAATTAATCCCTTAGTGCCATAGGTCCTGGCACCAAAAGCTAATTCTTCAGGTGTCAGTTCTCTTGCTGCAAAAAATCGCAGTCCCTTATGACCACAGAACAGGAATGGGAGGTCAGTACCCACCCATGCCTGGGAACAGCCCTCTTGGACTCTAAAAACATAAAGCTGCAGAACCTTTTGCTCGGTTTGTTTTTAGGAAAACAGGCACTGCTGTTTGTGGGGCAGGTTGGATCTTCAGCAAGTACATGAAAATCTGAGCTCTTCATGCACATGGAAAGCAATGTGATTGAAGAGGTAAGAGATTCTCAACTTAAAATGAACAGAGGCTTTCACAAAAGCAGGGACACTGAACAACTGCAGATGGTTTGTCAGAGTAAGGGAGAAGCAGCAGACTGTGGATACTTGCTGTTTATCGTAATGTCTTTCTTAAAATACATCTCTTACCATTAAAAAACTTGATGATATCAGTGAAGTCCATGTTGTTATCACGGATAATCTCTCGGTAAACTTCCACAAGTGCTAAGGCAATGAAAAGGACAAAATGTTCTGAAGAGATGTGCTTTGCAGCCCAAATTACTTCCCACACTGTAAATACATCCTCGTACAACAATTCTGAATGGGAATAAACATTACAAGAGCATCTGATTATTCAAATTGACCATTTCTCCCCACCCCTCGCTATGATGTCTTTCAGGCCTTATGCAGAAAATAACTGTATGTGATGACTCCTCCTTTTCCCTCTCCCTTTCTCCTCCAGCCAACTTCTGTCATTTATTAGTGCAACTATGGCAACTGAAAATTAAGAAAGAGCATAGGTGGGGTGGTGTGACTTAACCCCCAAAAGATGCCCAAGTGGGCTCACTTGCTGTAGTTAGGGCTACGTGACAGGCTGCGAGTCTGAATGCATAGCAGAGGTCCTCCTAGTATAGAAAGTACAGCACTCAGCAGTGTCCAACAGCTACTGAGCTGTTCCTCATAAAAACATTTTGCTACAGCCAGACATAGGTATGTTCAGTTTTGCATAACTCCATAGGCATAAAACATTATTACCTCTTTTAAAGTCAAGCAGGAACCAGCGATAGCAGAAGTAAAAGTGAGTGTAATCCCCATTCTGATGCATCAGTTCAAAAAGCTCTGAGTCTAGAATCTAAAATGTAAAACATCAGATGTCGGTATCTTGTCTGAAAGTAGCCAGGATCAGAGGTGTTAGAGGCTGGTGAAGTCTTGTGCTGCTCTTCATCAGCTGATCCTATAGTTATTCTGAGCAGCTGCCTTTATTATGCATTTGTAAAATGCCAGTGGTGTAGCTGCCCCAAACTTGCTAAATGTCTGATAGATGTCTAAAGTGTGCAGTACATCTGGATAATGAGGGTGGCATGCTCTTGCTTTTACTGCTCAACAGAAATGCTGCAGCTGCGTTTGCTGCTTGTGTTTTCCGCCCCGACCCTCTTCTTTATTAACTGAATCTCTGCTTTCACTATATATAAAATTCTTTTTAATTTACCACCTATGAAACCAAATAATGGCTTATACAGATAATTCTCACAACCAAAAAACATTGAGTAAGCTTACTGTGTAAACACAAATAAAGCTATAGTCTATAAATCTGTAATTTTTTTTTTTTCACAAATAGCAGTGTTTTCCAAAAGCACCATCGGAATGGATATTGATGCAACTCCCTGACTTCAGTTAGAGCTGGACTGAGCCACAAATGTGAGTCATTCCATAGTGTAGCTGGTGTAATGGAGGCAGGAGTCTGAGGAGTTCTGTCAAGTTAACCTGAACTGACCTGCTGTGATACATACTCTTTACTGTGACAGCAACTGCTGCCCTGTGAGAAGCAGGAAATCAGTTTGGGGGTGCATAAGTATCTTCCCCAGCTCTGAAGTGCCAGATGGCTAGGAACCATAGTCCTAGAGGTCCTGCCTCTCATTACGGCATCATGGCAGCTCTCAGCCTCTGAAACAATCTCAACTTCATTTAAATAGGATTCAGAAAGACTCACTTGGATTAGAGACCGCATGTTGGCGAAGTGTGTGTCCATAGCACCTCCGTTGGGGAAGTTCTGGCTCATCCTCTTCATAAGGTGGCTGAAGCAGCTGTAAGCCAGTTGATCTGCAGATACAGTGCATATAATGCAGAACATTTAATTGCTGCAAGTCTTCTGACTTCCTTGATCCAAACTAATGTACAGGACGGCAAAAAAAAAAAAAAAGGGTTTTCCCCTTTTCTGTCCCCTACCCCATCATCAGTACTTAGATGAAATGGAAGACAGTAGCTGAATCTGGATCACTTTTCTTAGTTATGCTTCAAAACAACACAGCTTCAGGTTAAGTTTCCATCTTCAGCAGCTGCAGGAACACAGCTGCTTTGAAAATCTAGTAAAATTTAATCTGGCAGTTGGTCATTAAGCATGGAATCCCTGATATACTCAGGATTGTCATTTCAGCAACAACCTCACCTAGAGAAAACACAGGTAAGAGCTTTGGGTATGTTCTTCCTAATGAGCTAGCCTTACTTAAAACACGCAACCTCTAAAACAGTAATTATAAAGAGGTCTCCCAAAAGATACTAATATGTTCCAAAAGAAAACCCTTCCTACCATTGTCAAGTATAACCATCAAAGGAGCCAGGAGGTCACACATGCCTTGGACGTAACCAACTTCTAGGTGCTCCCAAACATAACTGTAGAAAGAAGAAAGCACAAGAGATAATAGGATTAAAAAAATCCTCTTGCTGTGCCTTCACCTCAAGGCTTTGTCTTGCATGTAAGATCCAACTCCTCGTGGAAGTGTGATGTTCTATAAAAACAATGTTAAGGTTTAGAGATTTTCTGACAATTCAGTTTTTCCAACTCATTAGTACAAAATGGCAGTACTTCTGTCTCTTGCAGTAGGCTCCTGGTTTGCTATGGAAAACTAGAAGGCTCTTATCAGTTTTCTACTTACAGGATGAATTAACTAATAGCAAACTTCTATCCTCCTGTTCCTCAAAACCTAAGTATAGTACTGAAGTCAAGGTTTGAACGTGCATAATCAAATTAAAGCAGCTACTGAATGCCTCTGAACTTTCTGTTGCTTCACAGTCCTGAGTGAAGAGCTCATAAAAGCATTATCTACAGAAAACAACTCCCAAAATGTTAAAAGTTACCTACTGTCAGTGGTTTATGGGCTGGTTTGGCCTGGTTCCGTGACTACAGGGTAGGGGGACCCACAGACCCCAGGAAAGGGGGAAAAAAAAAAAAAAAGAAGGGGAGAAAGGGTAGAGAGATGGAACTAAAAATAAAGCAGTGTCAGCAATCTGAGGAGAAACAAACTGATTTACTAAATAAGATATTGGAATGCAAGATAACACACTATAATACAATATAATACAATATAATTGGAACTGAAGCTAGTAATGCAAATATAATGAGAATCTCCAAAGGCCTTACTCCACTGCTGAGGTGAGACATCTGGGAGCTCACACTGCTGAAATCAAAAAGGGGAGGGAAAGTGTTTTGCGGATGGTATTTATCTTTCCCTGAGTGGAAAATGGAGACACAAATAATGCAAAGTCCTCTGGGGTATGGAGTATGTAGTTGTTCTTCTCTTCTGAGAACCAGGTACCTGGAACAGGGGCATTAACTCCTTAACTCTCAGTGCACTATGTGATGTTATGATGTGGAATACCGATAACCAAAAATCATAAAACCACGACACCTATTTTTGTGGTGGGTTCTTGTATTCTAAGTGGATTCTGTGGTAAGTGGAATCTTTATCCTTTCCAGGAGTTAAAGTCTATGACACGTTCTGCTTTAAGCATGTTCAGTTGAACAGCCTTCACGGTAATTTGCATTCCTATTAGTGAGACTAGTTTTCTATTGATTCCTGCTGGTCTTAGTGGTCAAATACGTTGGTACAGTTTGATCTGAAGATCTCCTTCCTGTCTACTCCAGTAGATATCCCTCAACACTGCATCTGTTCATCTTCACAGAACCCCATTACAGTATGGATATATCTGCATGAGTAGGAAACTAAAGCTAGTGGTACATTAAGGAAACAGTCCAAAGGTGCCGATGGGCTCTGGGGTCTGTCTCATAAGATAGAAACAAGATTTCTCAAGTCTGCATTCCCAACCTGAGCCATCTGTTGTATCTATACTTTCTAACTTACCATTCCTTCTTCTTTCACGTTCTTTTAAATTAGTAAATAAGATTTTTTACACATTATTATATTTTATGGTTTATGACAGATGTGAAAAGTAATTCACTTTACAAGCTGTCCTACCTGCACATAACATTGCGGAGTTTTTCCAGATTATCAGCAGTAAAATACCAGTAATTCCGGTCACACCTCTGGACATCTTTATCAATTCTGTGCAAATTTAAGGCAACGGTGTCCAGTAATTCTATCTATAAAAGAAAAGTTTAAGTTAGATCTGCTGTTCAGTCAGATGCAGGCTGTTACATCACTTTTAGACAGATTTCATTTAGATAGTGATGATAAGCAGGGAGCATGGAGCTGTAGAAGAGTTCATGTCTTTTTTCTCCTCTCCACAACTCAGGGTTGACTCCAACTGATCACTGCCTTAGTGGCACTAAGGAGGAGAATATCCATCAGCAGTGGCTATAGACTGAGCTTAGAACAGTCCCAGGCACAGATTCACTCTCAGAATCAACAAGCCAGAAAAAGTAAAATTATACTTAGGATTTTGGAGGGGACTGAACTACTCAATTACCATCAAAAACTAAAAATCTGAAATACAGTGCACATAAGTTCACTGGTAAGTGGTCCAAGCCTATGCTTGGGTTATGTCTAGTTCAACAGCTCCAAGAACAAAACAGAAACAGAACCTCAACTACTAATCTGTCAGCAGTGTTGCCAATAGAGATGGTGGTGCCTTTAGATGTAGGTTGTTTAGTAGATTAAATGGGGATTTCCCTTTTTGTTCAATGACAGGTGAGACTGAAACGTTATAATTGGTGTCCTATTCTCCATCAAAATTTTTAGCTACTAGATCTGCACCACATCCTTTCCTTGCTATTCCACTCAAAGACAAATTTTTTAACTGTCCATCTCAAAATCCAGACAAAAATATCAGGATGCAAAGATCCTCTGTTACCCTCCCACCACACGCAGTTCTAGTTTGAGACTGTCACTATTAAATCCTATCCAAAATCTAATATAAGTGCTTGCCATAAAAAGAGAGGTGATGGTACGTAAGTTGTGACGTACTGTGTAAGATGCAGCACAGACAGAAGCAACATCCATTAAATAATCCACCTGGGAACACAGCTGCTCTTCTGCTACTGAGTCCTGAGGCTGCGGTACAGCTGACTTGGCTTTCTGCATAGGTGCTATGTCTGGATCAGTCCTTTCCATGTCAGTGCTGGTTTCTTCTTCAGCCCCATCTTCAAAGGAGACACTCTGCCCATCATCAATACTGGACAGGATGCCTGAGGCCACAGAGTAGTTCCGTGAGGATGGCAACCCAGAGTCAGGGGAGTCGAACTCTACAGACTGCTGCTCTACAGCAGCTACTGCTGCTGGTGTGTCAGCAGATACCACAGTGAAAGTAGGGTCATCTTGACATTTTGAGTCTCGTTCTGCTGAATCTGTTTCATCTACAGATATAAAGACCTTATGGTGGATGAGAAAAGGGGGAAAAAAAAATTCAGATAAAGCAGAGGAGAAGAGAGAAGCAGTGAACATTAATGTAGCAAACAAATCTCCAACCACAAGGGTGAAATAACCCCATTACTCTAATGAACAAGATCAAAAACTAATAGAGCTTTCATGCATGCAAAAGTTCAGAACTCTTCATTCTTTATACTGAAACCGTAAGTCTAAAAATAATACCGATCTATGATTTTGTGTCTCTCTCCTGCAATGATGTCTCCCCTTTCACAATCTTCAGTTAGAAAAACCTTGTAAAGCAGTAAAGCTTCGCTACTTGCAACACCAACTCTAAAAGCTTGTCGCCATTCTAAGTTATCCTTGAAGGGGACCAACATACTTCAGATCTCAGTTCAGTTTACCTACTGTTGAAGTCAAGATTGGACTTCAGATTACTTTAACAGTGCAAATATTTTACCTCACGGCCTATTCTCTCTTGCCTTAGTGAAGTCAGTTAACTATCAGGTTACTATTTCAATATATAAGTATCAGGTAACTATTTCAAGTCTGTGTATGTAGCAAATGCCCAGAGATGCTTTTGGCACAGGAACCACAGGAAAGCTCTCCTTTCCAACAATGTGACTATAATCAAGAAACCCCTTTCTTGCTTATTCACCAAGGTATAAACTCAAGTCTGCCTTTTCACTGCTTAGCATCTTAACCTACATTGACAAAGATCCCCTCTCCCAAAATAAATTACACTCAACTTCTCAATCAGGTACAGGACAGAATCAAAAGTATGCTTTAATAGCAGCAGTCTTCTGCTCCTATGCTGAATTTGAAAAATGGCCCACAAATAAGAGATCTAGAAGGCTATTCCACTACTGAGAGAAGGACATGTAGCAGGTGAACCTTAAAACCCCTTAGGGAGGCTCTGCCTAAGAACAGCTGTAGATTACTCAAAATACAAACCTGCTCTTTGCTGTATCATGGAGAGGCTACTGCTTTACGTTCCATATAGGATTTAAGCAGCTCCAGACTGACGATCTGTGTACTATTAACCTGTGTGCATATTAGCTCCCACCACACACACACACACACAGCCTGCATCATACAAGTTCTGGGAAGGGACGCTTACATCATTGCTGATGGTGGAGTCCCTGTGAATCAGCCGCTGGACATGGCTGTCAATGCTGCTGCCTGAAGAAAACTTGGCCAGCGTGGCAGAATGTGATTCCTTCTCTCGCTGCTTTACGATGACCTCACAAGCCTTCCACTCAGCCATAACCTTCTGATATCGGAGAGCAATCTCTTCATCCACCTGTGGACAGACAGACTGATAGATACTGAAATGCTGGTCCTCCTGGAAAGATAGCATTAAAAACAAACAGAAGCCAGAAGGGGAGAACTAAAGCAAATGTAATATCTCAAACAGCCTGAAGGGTCCTGAAGCCCTCTCGCTAGAGCACAAATCACTTGAAAACACAATGACAGGAACAGTAAGTTGTTGCAAAGGAAAGACAGTTGGATATTTACTGCAGGGAATAAACTACCACTGAAAATGCCAGAAAAGATTAATATAAGTACCTGTATCTGATATCAACAGCACTCCAGTATTCAGGGAAGAGCTAAAGATGTCACTGACTTCCATGTAAAACCTCACACATAAGTCAAATGCAATCTGATGGAGCAATAGCTGGCTTTAGTTGGATTATTCCTAACATCTCTGTTTCCATTTTTTCTTTTTTTTTCTTTTTTTTTCTCTTCTATTCCACCTCTAACACAGCTCTTGCAATGAATTCCAGGTCACAGGTTTGTTGACATCTGCTTGTACAGAATTACACGCTGGAACAGAGTCCTGAATAGTAGAGATCCCTGCTCACATAGTATAGTACACTGCACGTGGTCAGACCCAACCACTCTGGTTCCTGTAGTAATAAAACTGTTTTTTGCCACTGCTGGCTTCTGCTGAAAAACAAGGGCAAAACCCCCTTTCAGCTGTTAAAGGACACGCAGTAATTTCACTACTCTGTCACTTGTCAAGAGCTGAAGAGAAAACACTGTTGTGAGATGGCTCCAGGCTCTGCTGGTTGGAGTGGCCACCAGAGCATTCATGCCAAGAGCTGCAGGCTTCTTGTCACCTGAGGTAGCTGCAGAGTCATACATCACAAAATACAACTGTGAGTGGAAGGCTGGAAGACAGCCATGCTTTGGAGTCCCTCAGATGCTGATGGACTGCAAAAATACCATCAGAAGGCAAAGGTGATAAATCACCCATGATGACTTCAGTTAAGGACGTGAAAAGATTCCCATATGTGCTGATGTCATGACTATTCCCTTCTTTTACATTTAATAGGCTCTCAGATTCAACTGTATGCTTTATTTAGCATCCAGTAGTACTTCTTTGAAGTGTCAGTCATTGCTATTACTTATTACTGGTGTTGAGTAGCTCATAAGAATTCCAGATAAGGTTTGAAGCACTGCTGTACTAGTATGGAATGAATTCAGGGAAAATAACTGCCTGTAGGAGCCCGTATTCCACAGTTCAGTTATTTACCTTGCAACATGTCTTTCTAAATTTACTGTAATTCCTTTTTTACAAACTGACTCAGGTATTTAGCTCTTGTTAAATCTCTCATGTTCTAGCTGTATAAATGCATGTGTTCTACAAAGCTGGGGCTAGAATCCATGAGTTGTGGCTTGACTCCCATCTGAGCTGTTCAGACAGCTGCATCTGAGGCTCACACAGACAGACACAGTATCATGTAGATAGAGCAGTTATTTCAAACTAACCTGTCACTCATGTTTTCAGTAGCATTTTGCCTTTGGAATATTAAGCCGTAATAAAAGCTAACACTTTAGCTATTTAGAAAACATAACTTGTGATGCAAATATAATTCTTATCCCCAGAAATTTGTACTTACCTGGTCCATTTCTTTTTTAGCCATGCCAAATTTATAGTGACCTAACAAGAACGGCCATACTTCCTTTCGAATCTCATGCTGTACTCCACCATAATAAACTTTTCTTAGCAGTTCCAGCTCCTTGTAATTCTGCAGCAGTTAGGAGAAAAAGAATACATCTTTATTTTCCTCAGGCGTGCTCATATATAGTCAATTCCAACTACAGAGACTAATAAATCCAGTCCAATAAAGTTGTGTCTTTTATGAAAATAATCTAATTTTAACAGATTAGAGTCATCATGAGATCAATTGCTTTGGATTTCATTGATATCTTTGCTATCATCAGACAAGCAAAAGATGAAAAAGTGTAAAAATCGACTTCCTTCCATAAGAAGGCATCCTGGGAAGACCAGGAAGCACCTTTAATACTTCCTGCAAACAATTCTAAGGGATGCCATGCTCACCACATCAGCACACTGGAGCTAGTTTAATCATCATAAAGGTATTCTGTGACTTACTTTTCTGTCCTTCTGGTACTTGCTCCAGACCTCTTTGGTCAGGCCTCCTGCAGCACTGGATGGCTTGTCAGATGGGATAATTGTGTGGTTCACTAGGGCAGACAGATGCGTTCGCACTGTTGATAAATGACGGCAGTAGGCAAGCCCTGTGGTTGGAGAGGAGGTAAACTTTTATAAATAGATCTGTATAATATCAGCAGCCTCTTCAGGATCAAGCTGTGACATTTTAAAATTGCCACTAATACTCCTACCTGAAATAAACTTGCATTTGTACTGTATAAAACTGAAGAACTGCAGTGGAGCCGAAGATTAAGTCAGTCTTACACAGACAAGTAAAACCCAAGCAGAGTATTATACAGCAATATAAAGTTACCCTCTGTCTTCACTAAGCATGGCTCCTCCCATTGCTATATTAAAACCTACAAATAACTGAGTTACCAAGCTATGATACTTGTGTCACAACCAATGGAGTGTCCTGAGCTGATCTGACTCACAATACATTTGTGTTTGGACTTCTTTTTAAAACACATATTATATGTTTTCTAGGTAAGCAAGCATAAGGGTCTCACAAGGACTGGATCTAAGAAGCTTTGCTTACATCCATAAAAGGCTCTGGAAACAATTTGCCTCTTCATGCTTTCACACAGCATCTTTAATGGAGTCCTGTAGAGACACATCATGGGAATATGTTAGGTCACAGGGACACAAATCATTGTGAACTTTATGCTGATCCTCATGATCTCCACATAGGGATTCTTTCACTGCACTAAGATTTATTTAGCTAATGAAAAACAACTAGAAATAAAACTTTAAAAAGCAGATTCCCACTAGAATTTTGGCTCCAAACAGGTTAATCCAGTGCCTTTAGCTACAACTGCTTCAGAGCATTGTAAAGGTCACTGTCAAACTAGATGAGCTGCTGCCCTTTGTTACAGTTGCTCATTACTTGTTAAAGATCATGCTTCTAGAGTCGAATTACATAAAACTACTCAAAAAAACAAAACAAAACAAAAAAAAACAACCAAAAAACAAACACATTGCAATTTTTCTATCAAAATATGAGTCTAACTTAATAGGTTAGTTTCAATATACTAAGTTTCTTGCTATATAACTTCATCTTTTTGGGTCAGAAATTATTTGAAAACTGTTAAACTCTTATCCTTCATCTCTGTTGCAGAAACCAATAAAACACTGCTGCCTTTAGCTGTGGCATAAGTTTTCCCAGTGAGCTCTCTGCACAGCTTGCTTACCTGTCATGGATGCAATTGCAACAGCTGGGTATATCGTAGGGAGAGCTGCCTGTTGAACAGGAGATGCATGAGGAGCCTTGGCTGCAGTGCTCCAGTTGCCACGAAAGCAAGTTTGTCCCAAAACCTTGCATCTCTATCATTTCACTGGTGTCTAGGGAAAAAAAAATGAAACAAAAGAGCAGGCCATCAACTCTTATTCGTCTTTCTGCCTTCTGTGCATCCTGATGGCTTCATGCTTTACTTCTCAGCAGGCTTTGAACCTTGATTTCAAAAAGGGGAGAGCACCACCTTAGTTACCTCAGAAATGCTGCTCTCACTTTAACCTAAAACCAGCAGCATGCTGTGCATGTTCACTTGAGGCCAGTCCCTTCACCATTGTCCCTTTTATGCCCATGCACACATCCCAGTCCATATTTTAAGAGAGCAGAAGTGAGTGCTGCATTAACAACTAAAACTGGTTCCTGTGCAATGCTAATGTTATTTATAGCTAGAAAAGATAATCTAGCCTGATCTCCTATTTAACTCAGGTCTTAGAATTTCATTTTGTAATTCCTCAAGTCAGCCATGCAACTGCTAGTCCAGCTAGAGTGGAAGTTTGAGCATAAAAAGAAATAAAAATTGACTGATTCAGTTATTTTCAGAAGATGCTTCTTTCCCCCTGACTTAGAACCAGATCCTATGGTATCCAGCACAGGATAGTTCAAGCCCTACCAGTATCAATAATATGGTTGTAAAAGTAGGATACTCTGCAGGAAAATACACAACGGTACAGTGCGGCTTCTTGAGTCATCACCAAACCTATTAGCTTTCTAAACCACCTTCAGTAAGACAACACCAAAAAAAAAATAAAAAATCACCAGTTGCCTTTATAAAGCTAGGCTTCAGTGCTTTACCTTTTCCAGCTGGCATTTGAGCTTGTGGGTTTTTTGTATTATGATAAATAAATAAATAACTGGCCTTTCAGCTCACCCGTGATTAAAATTAAGGCAAATGCCATAATACTGTACGCCACTGAATTAATATTTGTAAGCAAAATCCAGTCCCCTGGGCCGTGCTTTTAAGACATACATTTGTTGGGTGGTAGTAGGGGCAAATCCAAACCATCTCATGCATTTTACATCAAGGTAGCAGAAAGCATTTTAGTAGTGTCTACTAAAAAATGGGCATAGGTGAGGAAGAAGTGGGAGTAAAACCATTTGTTAACAGAAAAAGCACAGGCTCATGCGGAAGCAGTCATGTATAATTTCACTTCACAAAACAAAGTGTGATGAAAAAATGCTCTTCACCTTAATTCTTCAGGAAGGAGCTGAATGACCCAGTATTTATTGCAGCTTCTCATTTGGTTCAAACGAAAACAATTGGGCAAACATTTTTAGATCTTATTTTTTGCATCCCCTCTACAGACAGAAAAAGTGGATTTTTCCAGCTTAATTTATAGATATATATATTTTAGAGAAAAAGGAAAGAACCCCACAGAACCTAAAGATTCAGATGAAAGGTACCAGAATTAATGAAGAATTAGAGTGAACAGCATCTTTTATTTAACTGTTGTGATGTTATCTGTAACTTCAGCTACATGCAAAAGTTGAGCATGTTGCAAAATGTAAAAGCAAATGGCCAGCAAACCTGCTACAACAGCGTTGTCATTATTTAAAAGGGACCTTGCTGGACAGACAACAGTCATTCCAGTCTATTTCAGCAAGAGTCACTACTCAAATAGCAGACACAATCCTAGCTATACCCTTAAGATTAAGAACAAAAAAAAGCAGTTATCTGACAGCCATTCGAGTAGGATGACTTAAAATTGCCTAAGGACTAAATTGTGCTCCTTATGTTTTAGGTCACAGTACTAGCCTCTTATCAGTGTATGTCGCAGTGTCAGACCTTCTTCCTTTCTGTCATCACTCACATCCAGAAGTGATCAATTAAGATACAGAGGAACTTTCCAAAACAGCATATTTCTTCAAGGGGAACAATGTATTTTGGAGTTTCTTCCCACCCATACCTCCCGAGAAATCTGTTAACTTGGGTTGGGCTTTATTGGCTGCTAAGGGTTACTCTCCTGGGATACACATGGGGGTGACGTACCAAGAGAATCTCTCTGCATACACATATCCTAGCTAAACAAAACACTGTACAGATGCAAGCAGTTACAGTCTCCTAAAGGTGGTTCCACCAGACCAGGACAATCATTTAGAACTAAACTCATTGCTATTTAACAGCGTGTCTCATCTTGACTCCGGATACACTGTGGCTTTGTGAGGGAACAAACACCAGAAAAAAAAAAACAAAAAAACACATGCTAACAATGAATGAAAAATATAGAAAAGAATCAAATTTGCAAACCGTTGCTCTCCTTCCTACTTCTGCATTTGTTCAACTTCTTTACAGCTACTTTACAGCCTGACAACAGAGAACTTTCTGTTCTTGCTGGTAAATTCCAGTTAACAGCAAGAGGTAGCAGCTTTTGTTCTGATTATAACAGGAGCATGCCAGATTTGGCATGTGCACTCAAGAGGTACCAAGGCCAAAAGTCTGGTAGCACTGAAGCTGTGCAGTAACTGGTAAGCCTTGAGGAGGGAAAGGATTTCACATGAACTAGTGGACTGGCCTGGATGACATTTGAACAATTGCTCTTTGAACAATTACAAGCTTTAGAATTGTAGCTATGTGGGAGGCCTTTGGCCTTGGGAATGGACTTCATACACTATTCAGCTCCCTCCTTTGAAGAAGCAAGGGCTTTTTAAGTCTCCAGAACCATGCTACTACATCCTGGATGCTTGTTAATGCCTACACTTCTTGTGAACGTCAGCTTAATAGGTCTTACAAACAGCTTTAGGAAAAGAATGAGATGACAAAGTTTTGGAGGGCAGAGTCTTGCAGCTGATCACCTGAAACCACCTAGCCTACAAATGGAAGAAATGGAATGAAAGCACCCGACCACAAAAAAGCATCCATCTCCAATCTTCTCTGCATGCTTCTACTACCTTGCAGTGTTAACCCCGCTTGTACCATCCTGGGGCTCAGACTGTAACACCCTACACTTCTGTTCTCCTTATTCTGTCTGCAGAGGCACTCTCCATTTCTGACTCGGCCCAGCACAAGCCATACTACTGTAATGGTGTGTCTCTGATCCTGTGTACAAGGCTCCCCAGTTTGCTATACTGTACATGAGTAATGATCCCTCCTCCCATGAGAACATGCTCTAGCATCCAGCTTCTATGAAGGTGGGGCAGGAAGCCTCTGGACAAAAAGAAGATCAGTTTGTTCTGCAACACAAACGCTCATACCAGAGGGAAGATGCTGTTGTTTCCACTTCCCATTGGTTCTGAGCACATTCACAGCCTCTCTGCAGAGACAACTTCATCTCTGGATCTCATGGCACAAGTGAAACGTTTTGCCCGGTAATAATGCCAACACTGTTGTATGCATCAGTGGAACGAGCTGCAATAGAGCTCTGGGACACAGAGGGAGGAGGATAAAAACCTTTCATCCTATTAGGAGCTGTGAGGTTCCGAGAGCAGATCATTGATAGCATTGCGTGTAGCTTATCTTCCTCCTCCTCATCATCGTCAACAGAGGCAGAGCGGCTGGCAGCTAAGTGGTGGTAGTTAATAGTTACTGCTCAAAGAAAATAGTGAAAGAGGAGCATAAGAAGAGAGAACTTGATTCTGCGGGAAAGCTCAAAAGGACATGTTCAGCAAAGACAAAGGGTTTGAATTCTGCCCTCTTCTTGAGGGCACAAGCTCCTGTGTGAGTGGGTATGAAAAATGACGTTCTTACAGAAAAACAGCATGCTCCACCAAACACAGGCTAGCTTCTCATTGTGCATAGGCTGTTCCCAGGGCACATACGTCAGATCATGGCAGTGGAGGAAGGTCCCAGTGCCAGCCTGCAGTGGGCAACTACGCTCTTTAGCAAAACTCTATGGGAATTCAAGGCTCCAGCTAGCTCCCCTCCACCTTACCACATCTATGCTCTGGCTTCCTCTTTTCCACTCTGATACCCATGCCAGGCGCATCTGGGCAGGACACAGTCTGCTCCCAGCTCCATCCAGCACTGCAAACATGCAGGGTACAGGCCTACCTCCACAGAAGCCTGTGGCAGGAGCTAACTCTGTCCTGCACTCAACAGGCAGGTCTGTGCTGAACGTGCCCACAGAATCTGCAATCCCCTTGATTCAGGCAAAGGAAGAAGATGCTTTTGCTAGTGTGTGAGCACACGAACTTACCTGTGTCAAGTCAGAAACCCTAATAAAGCATGGTTACCATTGTGGTTCAGTCCCATGGGGTGAGGAGGGTTCACAGTTGAGACTTCTGCTTTCTTAGCTGCAGTAAGTCCCAGTACAAACAGTAAATCTAAATTCCTTGTAAAATTTTAGGTTTTTATCTTCCTGGGAAATTATTTTTTTTTTTTTTTTTTTTTTTTCCCCTCCCCCCCTCTCTCTAAGAGGAGTGAGAGCTGTTAGAGAACTAGCTCAAATGCCTTCTTGCATGTAAGGAATTTGTATTCACTGATGACATGAGGTGGTTTGGTGCTTGGGAATAATGGTTTCCTCAGAAGGGCATTTATTTATCCACTGTTAAGTTCTTGCTTCCAAGCCAGGTAAACTCAGCCCAGGGAATTCTTCAGGGTATTTTAAGATGATTTTATGGTGTTTTTGCTTTGTTTTGATTTATTTTTTTCCTAATAGAAACATTATGAGCAAGCAGCATGGCCAATCAAAATATCCTCACTTCAAAACCAAAAATTCTCCTAGATAGTAAAAGAACATTTTAGTCTCAGTTTGCAAGCCCAGGGGAGTATTTTGAAAACTTCCTCTGCAAAACACAGAGTAAATGTTACATTTCCCACCTCCACTTCATTTCCTTGAAGAAAACAAGTTTAACTTTGTTAAGGAGACCTACAGTCAGCTGTACCTGTAAGATCACGGTTATCAGTCAGTATAACTTTGTGGTAGATTTTTCCATTGCCACTCCCTGTCCCCTAAACAGGTTTTCTTAGCTGTGGGTTGTTTTTTTTTTGTTTTGTTTTGTTTGTTTTATTTTTAAACAAAGCAGAACAAATGCACTTACTGTTATCATGCTTGTGTCCTGGGTAGATAATTCTGAACACATAGTCTGTGGAAGTGTCTTCAGCTGGCATTTCCTCTAACTCCACTGATTTGTTGCTGTTTCGTTTTCGAAGCTTTGGAAATACCTTACCCTAGAGAAAATAATGATCTCATATATTAATTCAGCTACCAAATACTAACAGAGCGCAGCAAACTAACTACTTTAGATCTTTGGCATCCGAAGTCTTAAAACTAAGCTTTCTATGTTGGGAGAAAACAACACTAGAATCATAGACAGAAGGTAGCTTTATGAGTACTAAATGCAGCTTTTCTCTGTGCTTAAAACACAACTTTTTCTTGCAACCCATAGAAGGTGAGCACCAGCTTTTTCAGTCCCTGACAGCAAGTACATCCCAGACCATCAGAGACTCAGTCCTTATAGCCTGCAACTAATACTGACCTTTCATATTTTAATAAGACAGCAGATTCCAGTTCAATGCTCAATGTGGCAATGAAGGTATAAACAAACTTTAAGGACAATCTTAATGCGAATGAAAATGGACTAAATAGAGTTTTTTTGCCTTCCACTTTGATTTCCATCTGCTTTGTAATAACGCCTGGACTCTGTGGGGCACGGTGCTGCTGCACACAGACTATAAGATCAGCCCTACCACAAGCAGCTCATCAGAAAAGGCAGTACCTTGCCCTGTTGGGACCAAAGTGGTGGTTCCAGCTGACCATGAGGCAGAAGGCCATTTTCCAGACAGGAAAGAAATGCAAGGAGGTGACCTCCCTGAGGGAAGTGCAGTGGAGGTTTCTGAGTTCCATCCTGACTCACCAAGACTAATGTCCATCTGCTTTCTGCTGCAAAGGAGGACAAGGGGAGTCCACACTGTTACATCATAATCTCTATTTGTTGCTCTTACCTTCTAAGTAAGTTTTATTCATGACCACTTCAGATAAGCAGAAATGTAAACTTCTAAGTCACAGTATAACATAGGTGACCTCAGTCCTTTCGACCTAAAGAAGTTCAGAATACAACAAACTGTGATGGGCCTCATGCAGAAACATTAAAGTGATTCTGAACATTAATAAAATAAATAATAAAGGAATAAGTAAGTATCTGGACATTGGCATAAGCTGACAAAATACGCATAATTTAGAATGAAAATTAGCCTATTGTATATAACAAGAAGCTTTTTTCTTGTGAGAATTAGCGTTGTTGTAAATTCTTCTATCTCATTGTCACTATAAACTTATCACAAATAATGAAACCTACTCTGGGCCATTCTATGATTCTATGATGATTCTCTGGGTATTCTTTTAAGCGTAATTATCTGAATTTGGAGTTCAATTTTCAAAAGCACATAAGTGAATTAGATTCTTAATTTCATTTTCCAAAATATAATGAATGAGGAACATAACTCAGCAGAGTGCTTTTGAAATGTTTACCTCTGGTATTTCTCCCTCTATGGCATCTAGAGGCACCTTGTAAAGGGGAGATGTCTCAAGAGCAGGAGGTGTTCCATAGCATGGCTGTGCAAGTTCCAGTCTGGTAGGTAGGTGCTGTGGCAGGACCACCAAGTGTCTGTCATCTTATGCAAACAACAAAAATCATGTTGTGTATACACCTGGCACCTGTTACTGAAACAGCCTTCTCAATGAACAAAACCAAAGGATGTTGTATTTCATGTCTGCCACCTGATTCCCTCTAAGAAACTGCCGCAAAGCAGCGAGGCATGTGATCAGCCACTGAGATCCTGGGCAGGCACAAAGTGTTCTGGAAAGGGTCATTCAAGTGAGGCAAACAGACCTGAGCAAGAGTTGCAATTGTCCTCTAGCTAGGACTTCAGGTTTTGACACCCATATGCCTGGGTTGGTATGGTATAACTAGTTGTGTTAATGGCACGGAGGGAAAGGGATCATTCAAGTGGCTTTCCCATTCCATATTTTAAAGCAGTATGTATAAACTGTCTTTTAAAATAGGCTTTTAGTTCTTGAGGTCCTTTAGTTCACACACAATTCAAATCTGAGTCAAATAAAGTTTCTGTATGTTCATTCTTTGCTCTGTGATTTTGACTTAAAGCTCATGGTAAGGAAAGCAATGGGAGAGATGTTTTCTTCAGACCCCTCTCTCTAAAACAAGCAGGATGGGCTAGTCAGAATTCTATGGGCAGATGGTGACTTGGTGTTACAAGCACTCCACTTCTACAGAGGCTGACAATCCCGTTGACAGAAGTTGCATTTTTCCCCCTGTCATTTTGCAAGTCCATGGATTGAGGCTCATGCTTACAAAACCAACACATCTACATTTAATACCTGATGCTGACAGTTTCCCAGAAGTACTATTCTGCACAGATGACTCAGAAAAAAACAAAGGGCTTAGAAAAAACAACAAAAAAAGCAAGTGACAACTGGAGCACTGTTAGGCAGAGAAGATCTTACCAGGTTTTCACTGAAGACATCTGAAGAAGAAAAATGGTCTGCCTCCTTTTGCATTAAATCCCTAACAGGCACCATATAAAATGGTAGCAGCATTAACATTAATCTGGCAGACAGGGGCTTTGAGGGTACCCCCACAAGAAGTTTTATGCTTACGTTGTTGATGGCAGTGAATACAGACGATCTGGCTGAGTGGCACTATTAACGCGTAGTCCCAGTAAACGCTAGTAGAAAAGGAAAAAGTGCAAGACAATTTTTTTTTTTTTTCTACATTCAGGAGTGCTTGTAGTTCCAAGCATGCAATAAAAAGAATTTTCTGAGTTAAAAACTGCTGCTAAATGTGACCAGTTGAGGTAAATCAATAGTCAAGTAAGAAAACCAAAGAACTAGTACTCCATAGTAGGTACACCTGGCACCAGTCTTTTCAGAATGGCCTTTTTTTGGCCCCCTTCCCACTCCCACCTCCCCAGGTCAGAACAATGTTCTGGTTAACATTAAAACGCACAGGACACAGACTTTATGGTGGGCTTGCAGCTGGGTTTCAGGGCAGCAAGTTCACTTATGTCTTGCATACATTATTGCTGGGGCTCAAGCTTACAGATTAAACACTAGAGACAGCTCTGAACCTTTCTGAGAACAACCTCTACAACTTAGCATCAAAAGCAACAGTAAAGGGCTTCAGTAATGCTCTATTACAAATATACATTATGCTTAAAAAAAAAGAAAAAAGAATGGAGTGAATCAAGCATTAGAGAGCACTGTTCTGAGGCATTCTGAGGCATTCCCTGAGGAGACATACCTACCTGGTTCAAGACTTCACCTGTCTTTCGACTGAATGCCATAATAGAGGAAGAACTAATGAAAGAGAATGACATTACAGATCTCTGTTTTGAGGCTGACAGTAGCCATTTGCTTGTCAAGTGATTCATGACTCTCTGAAGGAAGAATTGTAATGATGGAAGGTAGCATCGAGTCCCTTCTCCAAACTGCCTGGAGAAGCGGGCTTTTGTTTTCCACCTAAAAAGGCCTTATATCCAACTTCCTGTGTTTGGTATACCCCATTTGTGATGTATATTATTACTGTATCACTCAGTAATCCAGGGGACGCTAGAATAAATATTCTGGAATCAATTAATGATTATTGCTGTTGCTGTTTAACAACCACCCGAAGTGATTTTTTTGAAGCTCATTTGACAATCAGTCACTTAATCTCAAGTTTTATCACATATAAAGTGACATATATTCATAAGTAACATTCAGAGATCCCCTGCAGGGTCCCAATTCATTCCAGTAGTTATATATTTAGACTCCATTGAGGGTTTTATATGGGCCTCATCTGCACCTCTATTTCTTTCCTGTTTTGTTATTTCAAGACAAAGTGCACTACAGAACATTCAGAAAGTCACTTAATCTGTAGCAAAACAGAACCCAAGCTGCCTGACACCTCAACATGTGCACTGTTCTGAAGCCCTTCAATTAAATCAGTTTTGTTATACTAATGCCATTATCGCCAATATGCAAGGAAATAAACACCACAAATGCTTCCAGTCTTTTTCTGAATGCAGTGACTACCTTTTCTCCAGCTCTGAATCTCCAAGGGTTCCATTCATTAGCTGATTTGGAGTCCATTTTAATGTCAAACTGTCTGCTGACTGGTGAAGTGAGAGATATCCAGGAATTGCCTCCAAATCATCCTTCTATTTGCAGAAATAAACAGAAAAAGATGATTCAAGTGTACACACAGTTTTTTCTTTTCCTTATCCTGTTTGTTCACCTCTTCACAATTCTGAGATTTTAATTCCAGCCCTCAGCCCACTAGGTTTGGCCACATTCTGTACATGCCAGATTGTTTTCATTTGGCCTAATTACACTTCAACATCCAAATCCTTCACAACTCTGTCATCCATGCATTTAAATCTCGAGTGCAACGAACATTTTTCTGAATGAATGCAAGTAATAAGATTTAGCATGACACAGTGATGGAGCACTGAAGTATCCTCCTTAGAGACAAGAAGACACTGAAGCAAGAACTATCAGCCTTGTTGTCAATGGATATTACATTCTGATATTTATATCTTTTTGTCAGTGATAATGAAGCCAATTTCACAAATTCAGTAACAAGGATCATACCGAATCACGTATAAAAACAGTAGAGAAAGATGGAAAATTTGGCATCACTGCATAAATATCCTTTGTTTCGCTAGTAGCCAGATGACAGAAGTTTCCGTATCAGTTCAGCTCCCTTCAGCTTTGCAAAATGCTTTACTTGCAGACAAGACATAACCTTAGGTTCTCACAAATGCACAGCTCATTCTGTTTCTCCTTCCATTATGAAATGCGGATCACAGAGATCTAGACTTCACATCTGGGCTTGCTGCACTCGATAGGTTATTGTAACAGTCAATCCTCCAAAGTATCTTTAAAGCTTACTAAATTTCAAGTCTGAATTCACTTATATAAAGATGAAAACCCCCATTCACCAAATCCTTTCAAGCTGCTTATTTAATGCAACTGAATCTTTCAAATCAACTATGATAATTGTTTTGTTCTTTAATTGCCTTCAGTGTCCCCCAGGAAAATCTCCATAACTTCTCCAGGGACTGAGGTTAAACCAAGAGGTCTGTAGTTTTGCAGGTCCTCCTCTTGTGCCCTCTTTTGTAGATGGGTATAGCATTGAGTAGCTTCCAGTCAGCAGGAACTTTCCCTGACTCCCATGACTTTTGGTAAACAGTTGAGGAGTCCAGATATAACATCTGCTAATTCCCTCTGTAGTTTGAAGTGAATCCCATCAGGTCCCTCGATCTTACAAAACTGGTCCCTTACAATTTCTGTGACCACAGATGGAAAGTCACTGCTCCCCAACTTCTGAAGTCACAGATACACAGCAGCTGGGTGTATTGGCCCAAAACTCAGTGTACTTACAGGCTGGACTAAGACATTGTTTTTTCCATATAGGAGATGTGTTCTGGAATTCTGGTGCAAAGACTCCACATACTCTCTTGCTGAAGCAGCAAAGCGATCTTCTGATGTGCTCCCACTTGAATGTCGTTTCCGGATCTAGCACATACACACACACTAACAGTCAAGGCAGATCAGGCAGAAAGGAAACGGCTCTACTGACAGTTCCATTCAGAGCAGTTTCTGTACTGGAATTTCTGGAGCCAAGAAACCTTGCAGAAATTATGCAGGCTCTTCCTCATCCCTGGCCAAGACAGCTCACGTCTTGTGAACTATCTGGTCAAATAACAAAGGCCATGTAATTTAGCCCTGGAACTCAAACTTTTCTTAATAGTGTATTTGGGCCCAGATGGACTTTTAATCTGTGATAAAGGCTCCATTACAGAAGAAAGATCGTTTTAAATTCAGATATCTTCCTTCTGGGATATTTTTATCGTCAACTTGTGCCTTGTAGCTCTGAAATAGCTGCACAGAGAATACCTACTCCTAGTGCTGGGCGCTTTGAAGGCGAATCTTGGCGGCCATGGACTCCATGAATCCGATGTCGCTGAACAAGCTCATCTGCTGAAGGGTCTGTCCAGTAGTGATCAGCTGTTTTTAGCTTGGTGTACTCCAGTGCACACGGTCCAACTAAGAAAAGAGCCCAGGAGAGAAATATGAGTCTGCCTGCAAGTCTACTGAATCTTACACCGCTGGCCAAGTACTGAAAGTGGGATTTTTTTCTCAAAACAGATGAATTATTAATGATCGCATAATGATCCTACAGGATCAGCCAGCCCATTATATAGATAATATGTATAACAACGTATCAGGTCCTATTACCTACGTCTGCATGAAAATATTTCTTTAGTACACAATACCCTGCCACAGAAGCATTTATAGTTCCAATCTGCTTGCAAGGATTCTGTAAAAAGCCATTTCCATTCTGTCCTCTGACCTAACCAATAATTAACAGTACTGGTCTCTACTGGTCTTGAATGCAACAAACACTATCTCCTCTATTGCTCTATTATAGTTAGTCAAACCACGTGCTAGAGATAAAAATCACCTTTTGTACAGTTGTAATATAAAATGGTTTAAGACGCAATTCATTTTCTTTAGGATAAGAAGTAACTTTGCAAGAACTCACCTAGAAGAGAAGCAAGGATTGGGCCACAAACAGGATCTGCTAGTAAAGCTTCTTTTTCATAATATTTACTAGGAATAAAAGATTAGAGTGCAGTTAAAAACATTGGCTGTTACTATACCAGTAGTATTACTTAAGTGGCTTTAAAACTATCACGTTACTGCTTATCAGAAAAGAAGCCAAAGAAAGCAAGATAGATAACAACAGAGAAGCTGTATATGCTGCTTTCTTTGTTAAGCTGACAACAATTTCTTCAGTATTTGGTGCAAGCCCCTCTGGAGTCCAGTGGACACTGACTGTGTGCGCGGGCAGAAAGCATAACTACTGAAGTCATCTATAAGGTCAACGTAATAAAAAGTAAAAACTGAGGCAAAATGCTCATTTCAAAAGTGAATTCAAACAATTAAATTACCTATATAAAGGGAAGCTTTTAGAGTTTAGAGTTCTAAGAGCTTTACCAAGACTGAAAATGGAATCTAGGCTGTGCATCTATAGTGCTGCACACGTACTGAATCAGAACACATTTTCCAAGCTTGATTTTAATCACAGTTCTAATGCAAAACAAATTCCAACAACAGAATTTAGCTGTGATTATCAGATGCACATTCTCACACAATGGACAAATAAGCAAACCATCTACCTAAACCTCCAGAAATGGGACCAAAGGGATCCAAAACCCTCCTTTCCTGAACTAGACAGGTAGAGGAAAAGTAGTTGCTAATTTCTGATGCATGCATCTCCTCTAAAAGCTCTAATACTGCTTGACTGGCTCACATACTGATCTCCAAAGAAGAACTGTTGCACTAGGTTTGCAAGTCTTTAGAAGGCTTTTACTACATGGCACATCCTAAACTCAGGTGCTAAGGGACATGGTTTAATGATGAAACTTGTTAGGTCAGGGTGATGGTTGGACTTGGTCACCCTGAAGGTCTTTTCAATCTACATTATTCTCTAACTGTTCTTTAAGTACATTGAAATATATTGCAAGGAAGTTATAAAGAAATTAATTTGGCCTATTTTAGACACTTACTTTAGTATTAATTTCCTAAACACAATCTATAACATTGACTAGATCTCCATGGAGCATAAAGGAAGTCTAGAGCAATCAGTTCAATTAAAATACCCTCCAAACTTTTATATTTAATAACATTACCACCATCTCTACTTTTGATCCATATTCTTCCATTCATCAGCTGTATAATGTCAAGTAAGTCACTTCCTCTCAGTATGAACATTCTGCCTCATCTATTTTTGACACTGAGCTCGAGAGGAAGGAGCTTGCCTTTTGCTAGATGTGTTTACCCACTATATTGATTTGAGGTTTTAGACACTAATGCAATTTGGAGACAAATAACAATTCTCTGCAAGCAATGCTGCCAGTTTTCCACAGAGACCAAGAGATTCACACATTCTTAAAACATACTGTTCATCTGTGAGGAATGTTCCTGAAACACTGTCAAGAACAATAAACTACTACAAATAGCAGTTCTTGCAGTGACCAAAAGTATTCCCACCACAGCAGCAAAGTTAACTTAAAACACACAGCCCAAAAATCCAAACACCCAAATTTCTCAAAATGTCATTATCCTCTGCTGTCTCTCCCACTAGATGGGGCTCAAACTCTAAATCATCTTCCTCAAGATCAGAAGAGCTGAAGGACTTAAACATGGAGTGCTGTGACATGCATTTGTCATACAAATGCATAAGAACAAACGTTATGTTTTATTCACTGCAATTAAGGTTCTCAAAAATCACTTACATTTAAGGACGTGGCCCTAACTCACTAGCACAGATGGAGAAGCCAGGAAGGTGAACATCCACAATACATGGAATAACTGTGATCAAATTCTCTTTGTCATATATGGTGAATCACGTGGAAGTAAAAAATAAAGAAAACACACCTTGAAAGCATTCAAGAATCAGTAGATACACTGATACAGAGGATACAAAATACTTTCAACAAATATCCACACTTTTGATTCTTGTTTTACCTGCTGTTATCAACAATATACTGCACAATCTTGTCGAGCACTTTCTCAATCAATGCTGTCCGAACCCATATATGTTTGATGGCCTGAGGAGTCAGTACAGGTGTTTTGCTTGTGGTTGATCCTTGTCTCTTGAGGGGTTCCTGCACGTTTGGCTGATTTTTCCTGAAAAAGGGCATAAGATAAGAGTTGCAAAAGTTCACAATCTCTTCTCACTGGAATCCCTCCAGTGACAAGTCTACACAGAGAGCTGCTGGAAAACACAGCATGTGTCTGACAAATGCATATCTGTATACTAGCTACGTTAGCACTCACCACCTCTGGTTTCAGTCAGGGATTTTTTGAAAATCATAGCTGTAATGAGTGATTTAGGACACTTCAGTTTTGAACTGAAACCAGATACCAAGTAATCCCTAAATATAGCCCCAAATAGGCCTGCATTAGGTATATTGGTTGAGGTAGTCCACCAGCAAAAATATCTTTTGCTTTTGGTGCTTTAGAAAAATCCCAACATTCGAACTTCCACATGCTATATAGGCCGAAACAAGCAGGCAGCAGATTTACAGCAGACCGTAGCCGTCAAAAGAATGAAAACATAACAAAACGCCAAGTGTAACATAAAGTAAGTTGCATTTGATTAACAGAATTTAGCTTCTTATCAAATAAATCTTCATACTTTTTTGGGAAAGCTACATAGAGGATGGTAAAATAAAAAAATAGATTCTTGTCTTCAGACTCTACCATCAAACTCAAACTAGCCATGATCCCCAGAGGGCACAGAGCTGTTTCAGCACGAAATATTCCTACTGAGACCAGAAGCATGGAGTAGGGTTTGAGATTAACAGAGGCAGAGCAGTTCTACAGAGCTCCTGGCACACCACTGTCAGGCAGTCTTTGGACACAGGCCCATCTTTTTATTCTCTGTGAAGCACACGTACAGCTACAGCACCAGCTGTGCTGGAGCCTTGGCAGGGAGATCCTCTCTCTTACTTCCTACAGCAAGACAACTAAAAGATAAGCAACATCAAACTGAGAAACCAGAACTAAAGCAAATGAGCATCCAAAGCCAGCTGGTAGCTTGCTTACAGCCATGACTCCCTGCTTCTTCCTATAGTATTAGCCAGTGCTTCAGAAGGGCCAGTGCAGAAATGGGGTACTTAATGCTGTGTTTTAGTGAGTGACAGGATGGCAAGCTGGTTATACAAAGCAGATTCACTTCCCAAGTGCAGATGTAAACAACAGTGCAGGGACTGGTCAACAAGGTGGTCTCTGAGCCATTCCATTCTGTGGAGTTACTTGCTGTCCAACAAATCTATTTGACTCCAACCGAAAGAGGGTCAGTTGCACACTGTGCCTCAGGCATGCTGTGGGAATGGTGTTTTGATGTGTGAGCAGGATGGTACTGTTCTTTGGAGATCCCAACATGCTATGCTTTCTGCCATAACACTGCATAGCTTCATGTGGTAGAAATACAACTTTGAAGAAAATTCCCAGCAGAACACATTTTTATTTACGTTGGATATTCTGACATGGTGAATGTTCACTTCTTACCATTCAATTACAGGTGTCCAAAATACACTTGCATACTGACAATGCTCCCTTCACTTCTTTGGTGGTCCACCATACCCTGACTGCAGGCACTCTGTCAAACCATCAGTTAACTTTTGTTGCTTTGCATGGACTAGGCATCTTAATCCTCTGCACTGTAAGAAGCTAAACAAAACACTAAAGACTCACTTCCCAACTTCTGTTGTTCTGCTGTCAGCTTGATGAAACTAAAACATTTGTCCTATGTGACACTCAAGATTCAAAGCTTCTGCAAATTTGGCCAAGAAAAAGGCCTCTGTTTACCAAGTGATGTCTGTATCCTCTTCATAAACACTGTGTGAATTTTACTGGTAAACAGACATCATCCTCACCTGCTCTCCACCTGCTGCTGCAGCTCCTGCACTTTCTTGCATATGTCTCCTGCAACTGCATATGTCTTGCCAACTTTGGTGAACAGCGCAGCTACCTTGTCGGTTCGCAGGAAGCCAGCAGCCCTGCGTTTCAGCATGTGCAGGAGACATGCTTCCACAACACCTGCAAGAAAGGGAAGGAGATACATTCGTGGGTACTCCTGTCCTTCAGCCTTCTCTTTGGTGAGTGCTATCTGCTAACACAGAGAGGTCAGACAGAGACATGAGAACAGAGAGCTGCAGAAAGACAGACAAACTAGATCTCAAAATCAGATGATGCAAGTATGTAAAAAATCTGCAATTATAAGCACCTTGTAAGTTACTGACAGTGAAAGAATTCCAGATTCTACTGAAAATGAAAGCAAATGCAAAAACTCCAATGAAATCCTCATGGCAGAACCAATTCAATTCATTTCAGCCTGCCAAGAAACCTAACCTGGTCTAATTAAAACTGTAGCAGGAAAAATAAAATGACAAATTAAACAAAATTTAAAACAAAACAAAACAAAAAAAAAACTCCAAACAAACAAAAAGAAACAAAAAAAAGCTTCCTGTCTACAAGCTTTTAAAACTTCATTGCAGATGAGTTGTCCAGTCAACATTGTCCATAAAAAGGCATGAGGAACAGATCAATTCATTCACAGGGAGGAAAAAACCCCAACTAAATGACATCCACAAGGTGTGCACTCTCACTGAAACCCACAGAGGCCTGCCAGCTCTTACAGAAGAGTCTGCGTTCTGCACCTGAGCGATGCTCTCCCATCTTCAATGCCAACAGTCTGTTCTGTAGTAAACTGCAGTTAGAATGGCCAAGTTAAATTTGTGTTACAAGTAATAAACAGTATTCCATCTGCTCTGATACACATCACATCTCTCTCAAAATCTGGCAGCTAATTTTGACAGAAGGCAGCATTTTGTTGCGCTTTCAGGTGCTGAGCATTTCCTGAAGCCTTACTGGTCTCCAATCCCATGCTAACCAAAAGCCTGTGTCTGAAAAAGACTGTCCTCACTGCTCAGCCCCTGAAACCTACCCCAACTCCTAGACAAGAAATAACAGCACACAGGCACATCTCCAGCATTTAGCTAGCCTAGAAGCTGTTGCAGCAGCTGAAGGATCACAGGATGCATCTGTATGAAGTTATTATGATGCCCCCTTAATTTCCAGCACTGCTGTTCTATTTCTTTGCTTTGCAAGACTGAACAACTACCTGCTGAATGACTTTAAAAAAATAAATAAATAAGAGAAGCATTTTTGAGGTTTCATAACTTCACATTTTGTATCTTAACATTCTGGAAAAAAGAAATCTCTAATTGTCTTCCCACTAACATATCTCTGTTACAGAAATTAACCTCGTGTGTGTTCTGAAAATATAGCCATTTGCTTTTTAAGTGTGGAAAACAGCAGTAGTAAAGCAAATGGGAAACATGTTGTGGGATAACAACTATTTTGCTTTCAACTGTGAAGGCAGATATGTCTTTAAGCTAAGCAATATTGGATAAAATCTGACAAAAGTTCAACTTTCCATGAAAACCCCTAATTTCCCAGTGGAACAGCCAGTAGAATTAAATATTGATGGCTTAGATTGCTCATGTGGCTTTAGATTGTTCATCTAATTTTTTTTTAATATAAATCAGGATACAAGTAACTTGATTTAGCAAAATCAAATCTTCTAACTATACACCCTGAATTCATTCTCGGTAAAACAGAAATCAACATACTCTCTACTCCTCCATCTTAGCCCTTGCTAAATTTAATTAAACTGAAAATTCTTCAGAATATATTTCACATATTCCCTCGTTGCATCACCTACATGGGAAAGACTCAGCAGAATCTTCAGTTTCATCTGCAAGTGAAACAAGAGATGTGCACTACCTCAGTATTGTCTAATGTGAAACATGTCACATAAATGCTGCTGCTAAGCATGTCAAAACCAGAGGATTGTGATGCACTGTGCTGTGATCAGCTTCAACAGCTGAACAGCAGGGGCAACTCAAACACAGGAAAACCCCACACACGTGCAGCCATCCTCCAGTGAGTGGGTAACCCAGGAGCTGGGCAAGCCCAAGGCAAGCAGCGCAGCTGGTGTAAATGAAATAGCATGTCTCAAGTACTTACTGATAATGAAGGACTTGTTGTTTTTTTTTCTTTTGTTTTGTTGCTGGACTCACAATAGATAAAAGCATTCAAACATTCACAGTATTCAACTGATACCCTCAATATCAATGCTTGTGCTATTCAAATCCACGCCTCCTTTATCCCCAGGACAAATAGACAAAATTTCTATTGAGCTAGAAAGTACACAAAGGAAATACTGACCCATCTATGCTGCTTCCAAATCACTGCAGTCCAAATAAAACCTCACTGAGTGGTAAAAGGTATTTGTACACTTTAATAGCCACTATCTATCTGAAGAAATGGGGATTCACCTTCTGCTGTGATCCCTCCACTGGTTATTACCCTCCAGTTTCACTTCAAACTGCACCAACAAACTGTTCTTTGGAAGAACAGAATCTCCTACATTTTTTAAAAAGTGGTTATTACTTTCTCTATTTCACTAAGGTCTCACTGCATCAAGCACTGTATAAACACATACTGGGACACAAATCACACCCCAAAGTAGGGAACACCAATAACTTCTCCATAATTAGGGCACTACCACAGCTGGCCCCAAACTACTGTGCAATAACTGTCCTAGCACCACTTACTGCTGCTTGCAGGAGGGCTGAGGCTGAACCCAGAGGAGCACTAGTCCAAGAGAAGCAACAAACAAATACTCACAGAGAAGACTACTGCCTCAGAACTACCTTGCTTTTTCACCCATATCATGTGCAAAAGCCAAAGGGAGCACCATTCCATGAAAGAAAGGCCATGAGACAGGCAAATCCCTGCCTGACCTCTCAGCAGTCAGCTCAAACTGGCAAACGTCTGCTGCAATCAAAGGACATCTGTAGGTGGCAGAGGCAATGCCTGTTTGCCTGCAGTCTTACAAGTGGGAGCCCAGTGCTGATGACATCTCTGCAAGCACGGCTGTTCCTACTCAAAGGAAGAGGGAACATCTGTGCATCTGATAGAGAGGCAGGAGCGGGGGCGAGCACCATTTGGCTGCACACAGGGTTGTGCAAGGCCAGGCAGAGCGGGATGGGAACAACAGCGATGATACCAGGGGATGCTCTTCGCAGCACAGCCCAAGATCCTGTCTCACAATCATCACAAAGGATCCTAACTCAGCTGCTGTTTTGCTCTGCCTTTCAATTAGAAATAAAGAAAATGAAAAAAAGGCAGCTTTCCAGATGCTTAAAGCAATGCAGTAATAACTGATACCAGATCTTAAATGAAGCAACCTGCCTTTAAAAATAACCACAAACAAGTGCACTGCTGTTGCTTAGGAAACAGGCTCTCTTCCCACCTTCACTGTATTTTTTTGTTGTTGTTATTTCTTTAGAACAATAAAATATTGATGAAGCAAATTTAGTGAAAAGCATAGCAGGCACAGCTTTAATTACTAATAAATGTTGCAGCTGCCATGGAGGGCAATTTCCACAGTGACTGCCCCTGAAGCTCCAGTATTTAATTATTCCACTGTGACATTTCTCATCACAAGGACCTGGCATAGCATCAGTACCCAACTGACTGTAATACACGCAGAGCAGTTATTTGCAAGGGCAGACATGCTGGAGTTAGCTCCTGGATTGCCTCACTGTATGTGTACCACAGGATGAGATTAATGCACCACATCCAGTTTTATGTGCAGAGCACCCTGAGGTCTGGGTTTAGGTTTCAGTCCCAGCCACAATGTGTGTCACCTCCTCATCACCTCCACCACCAGACTGAGGCCAGCAGTACTTGCTTTCTTCAGCTTTTCTCTCAGGGCTCCTTTATACAAGACCATTACTTTACAACAGCCAATTGACTTTAAATTCACACCTGACTTAATCTGAATTAAGTTTCAAACACACAGTGGCTTATATCCAGCTGAACAGAGCAGCATTCAAGGAAGGGAGTACATCTTTCAACAGACACGTTCCTACTCCAACATGTGGGATAGGACAGATGTCACCTCCTCAGAGCAGCCCTCTGACACAGCAAGCTGCACAAGAGCTTCACAGCACATTAGTTAGAGGTCAGCAGCCTGGAAGATGCATGGAGGCCTTTTTGCTTACTGCATGCCCAGAGGCAGGCACTCATCTCATGGCACCTCCTCAGCATCACCCACAGCCATGCTCTCGTGCATGCACACACATAACCAAGCTCAGACAGAAAGGAATCTTCAGCACAAACTGATAAACATGCAAAAGAATCATCTCAAGCTTCAGAATCTTTTTAAAGACAAGAGAGGACACCAACAGCGACACTCAAATGTCTTTGCAGAGGGAAATATGAAGTATTTGAGGACCCACTTCTGCCAGAAAGCAAACTGCAGCCTGAAACTAAAAACAGATTACCTCATCCTAGAAGTAAGGTGCACATTTTTATCTGCAGGAATGCTGAACAAAACATCCACAGAAAAGGGGGATTCTCCACATCTTTCAGTTTTGAAATCCAGGGCAGATATCTTTTTTGGAAGAGAAGTCCTTGGTCTACACCAGGTATGGAGCTCAATATATACAGACAACATGATGAACTATTCAGCCAACATTATCTGCACAAAGTAAACGCAGCTTTGCCAACAGATCCACAGATGTGCCCAGATTCTGCAGCAGACATCACACAACTACCTCAATTACATCTCTTGAGCTCCACTTAGAGCAGCCTGTACACACATACATTTGCTTTTATTTATATGTTTACACGCACACAGGTAAAAGCTACGCTATGCTCAGAAAGCCTGAGCTTCCTACTATAGCTACAATACATACATGAAAAAGAGAAACACAGATCTCCGTTACGGGCACACTGGAGGAGCAGCACCGTGCTTGGAAGAAAATCTACACAGCTCAGATAATTCTTTTGCATCATTCAGCTGACAGCAGCCATCTAAAAGTTCATCAACTCCAGTCAACTATAAGGAACATCCCCTGCAGTATCCACCACTGAATTTAATTAAGTGCAGATATATTATTGATTTACAGAAAAAATAATCCCTGTCCCCAACAAGTTTTAAAGAATGTCACATTTTTATGATTTCAACAAGGATACATCTTGCAATGTCAGATGAACAACTTTTTTTTTTTCTTTTCCTTTTTTTTTTCCCCTTTATTAAGATCTTGACAAGAATTAACAGACTATGAAATATAAGAGCTCCAGTCATGAGTTTGAAAGAATGGCAAGCAGAGAAACGAAGGCCTGTGGAAGGATTATTTACAGGATTTATTTAGAAGGCGAGACTTTCCTTAGCTAAATACCTTGTTTTCATGGAAACTGCACAGGTAATAGGACTCACGAGGCTTGAATAAAATAAGAACAAGCAAGAGGAGGATGATGACAAAGAAGCAGTAAGATGCTCTTGCTGCACCCAAGTAACCACAGATCTGCCCAGTTTGAAACCAATCTTATCACCAAGTTATAGCATGCCATGTCACTGAGAAATGCATAGAGAGCAGATGAGAAACACTCTGTACCTGCACTCTCCCCAAGAAGTAAATGACTGTAGAGGATGTATCCCAATATGCTCCTCTGTCTAAAGAGTGCTGCTTTGGGCATTTTATACAAGAGGGAAAAACAGAATATCAGGAGTGTGCTTAGGTCTCAATCCCCATTTAACGTCCTGTCTTCAAACACCAAGGATCACAGACTGTCCAGACTTCACAGGACAAATCCACTCAGGCTTGTGGGACAGCAAAGATAACAAGGAAAAAACTATGCTACAGCCAAACTCCCACTCCCTCCTCCCTCACCTGATCTTCAATACATCATTCATCAAACCCAAATCTGCACAATCACTGCAACTGAGATTGAAGGATTCCCTTAGACACCAGAAAAAAAAAAAAGCACCAAAAACAAGTGGGCCATTTGAAACTAACATTTTCCTCACCCATTTGCTGCTGTGATTTAAATATCATAATATGGGTTATGAATGATATAAGGATACCTGCAATCATCTCTTTTCAGGGTTGCAATAATTTTCAAGGTTAAGCACATAAATCCCTGGAATTAAAGAGCTCATAGGTTACCTAGTAACCTCCCTTGGCTGCTGGTGATGTTTCTTCAAGACTGGTAATTATTTCATTTGCTCCCTGAAAGCACAGCAAAAGCAGCAGCTAGCTGGAACTCAACACCTAAGGCTGTGCAGTTTAATAGTTAAGTTGACCTAGACACTCACTACCTGCATTTTGCTCTACCACACAAACAGAACATTGACATCACTTTCACAGTAAGTCCCTGCAGAAGGTGGTGAGGGAATAAAAAAGTATCTAAATGGACAGTCCTCAGTTCTAAAGATAGGTCTGGCTGGGACATCAGGGATGGAAGCTGGTAAATACATCTCTTTAAAATCTTGACCATTAAGCTTCAAGGACCCTTCAGAAAATGGAAGTGTTTCCATTAAACACTGTTATGGTGAATCAAAATAACTGAGGTTTCTCTAAATAACTGGATGCAATCTAATTTGATAGCCCAGAGCTAACATAACATGTTTAGCAGAATGCTCTAAAAAGCATGAGAAATTGTATTTCACTTCCCAAGCTAAAAGCACGTGCAGTTCAAAATCTGATTTCACAGCAGAGCTAATATTCACTCTTTTATTTCCCATCCCTCTAACACTCTGCTCATTACTTAAAAGTGGTCAACTTTGGGGCACAATCAAAAAGCTTTTAAATTTGTGTGAAAAAATATTTGCCTCCCCTCAATTATGATAATCTCTCTTAGGGCTAATGTGTTTATGAAATGAGGTGGAATCTCTGTAAACTACTTTGAAGGTATTACTCATCACTGAAAATGTTCCATTTGTTTCCAAATAGGGATAGGAACACAGACTCAATTTTATTTCTTATTTTTTTACAACAGACCTGCATTTACATAGATGATTAACTGCGTTTTTTAAAATGTCCATGCCAAAATAATTAAAACAATAAAACATCTGTTTGGACAATGGTTATTTACACCTGTTTCTATGTAAAATACACTTCTGCAAACTAAGAAAAAAAAGAAAGAGTGACAATAGATTTCTTACTTTTCTGTGCTATTCAGAAGCTTCTAGGTACTTTCCTACAAAAGCAGGTGTAAGCAAGAGCATCTGTTCCCAATAGGGCTGATTTCCAGAAGAACTATAAATGTGTGAGTGCAGCTGAACTGCCTGGGAACAGCTTGTTGTGCATCTTAAAAACAAACAAGAGTTTCACACATTGCCCCCTTCCAAGATTTTACTGCATGTCTCTGGATATTTGATACTCTTCTGATAGCTTTACCATCTTGAAGTGTGTCACTGGATAAAAATCTCTGGATATGAAATATATTTTTATTCCTCAGTTGATTTTATTTTCCTGTCATGAACTTTAATCTAGTCTTGAAATTTAGAGCCATGAAGGAAAATATTTCTGACTCGTTCTTTCATTGCTTGGGGCTGGCAATCATGGCTTTTGGTGACTCTGATAACTGCTCATATTTCAAGTCTTGAATGAGAAAAAACAGAACACAAACTCCAACATCACAACAGTCATTGGTTCCTAATTACATATTCTCTTTCAAACACAATTAGCTTTGTGCAGAATGGGATAACAAGTCATCATAAAACTAATGAAGAAAACAATCCCACAACTAACGTCATTTTTGTTGTTATCCCCTTGATACGACAGCAGCCTAGATTCCTAACTAGCAGCACCAGGCACTCCTGCACTCAGACATTACCTGTCCCTGAAGCTCCCCAGATAGCTGGCTTTGAGTCACCAGCCACACTCATGTTCAAATGCTTCCTGGTCTTCCACTGACATTTTGACAAACAGAAAATACACTGCCAACTTCACTGAGGAAAATATTGTCTGGGCAAAGTTTGTTTCCAGCTGGAGTATTTATCAGTTTACCTTTAAAAACAAGGCACATCTGCTACATTTAATTACTATTATTACAGAAGCAATATAATTTCTGGCTACATAACCCATTCATAAGGCACCAAGTGTGCACCATGTTCATGGAGTGCTTTAAGTTCCTTTTCCAGTAGAAGGCTCCCCCCACACACATCATTTTCTTTTCCTCCTTCAGTGAGTAACACACACAAATGTAGCACAGTGTTTGAGCAATCAGGGCAGTTATTACAGCTCTGCAAACGCAGTACGCAAGCAAAAGATGAAGTGTATTAAACAAACACCACAATGATAATGGAGCAGAGAACAGGGAAATAAATCTCCCCTTACTGACAAGCCAAGTAGGTGATGTAGCTGCAATGCTGCTGGCTGTCACCCCCACCTCAGTGTTGGCCTGCCCTCCTGCACAGGCAGACCTGGCATTTCCCTAGAGCAGCCACACCATGACAGATCTGGACTGGACACAGCATAAGAGACCTCATGGAGGAAACCAGTCCTGAGAGATCCAGACATGAGCTACACACCCTTGACAACAGCAAGAACAACATTCAGGTGAGCTTGTATTCGGATCTGCTCATGATCAAGGCATTATGCTTGCTGCACTAAGTTGATTTAAATAGATTTTAATTTCTTTGCTTACAGCATCGCATTACTATCAGACCCAAAGATGGGCAACCACACACAACGAGACTTGAAGCTTCATGCAGCTGATGGACAGGCATAGGAAATGCAACGTGCTGAACCAGAAAGCCCTGCTTGCTGATTACTGGTAAAAACACATCAGATAACTACAGAGACAGACACAAGAAAAACTTCCTTTTTCTTCCCTTTTTCCTCAGAAGTATAAAAGCTGAGAAGGACAGGTATTTCTGGTGAGAACACCTGCAGGGGAGCTTGCTGGTAGGCAGGATGCAGGAGGACAGCACTCACTGAACACACAAGGCATGGTCCGTTTGTAACATGATGTCAGCTACCGTTACTAAGGCAACAGCACAAGATAACCTGGGCTGAAAACATCCACATCCAGTTCCTAACAGAAATGCCTGTCCACTAAAGACGTAAAAATTTAAACACAGCCTGCATCATTTCATTATACTTTTCATTATACTTCTGATTAACACCACATGGGTGAAATCCACCCTAGAGCAACCCGCTGTCCTTGTAAATGACTAGAGTAAACTGGGGAAATGGGGAGATAGAAAGTGCAAGTACTGCTTTGTTCTCTCACATGGGGCAGCTGCTGACAGCTTGAGCAAAATACGAATGGCATAGCAACAGGCAAGAACTTCCACAGCAACTTTCTCCAAAGGGAGTGGGCTCCTCCCTGCAAAGAAAGCATTCACATCCTCCTGGTTCCACAGTTTGGTTAAGTCTCATGCATAGGCTTGTGCAAAATTTCTAATCAAGTATTTCAGCCCCAGATCACTAAAAAGAAACAGGCTTGACAGCACTTGGACATAACAGCACTTCACTACTCCATCTGTAAGCAGGCTCCACTTCATTCCAGCACCTGCAAAGCCCATTTCAATATGCACTTATCCACAGAACCACTACCTAAAATCCTGACACTGTGTTCATTTTTCCCCAAATATTCATGATAGCTATTGGGAATTCTGCTTGAACAAGGCTCTCAAAACCTGTCTGCATAGATCACCACATACACTGTAAATCACATATGGCAGCGTGGTTACTCAGCAGCTCAGTTGGTTTCCCCTTGCCAAAATACAAGTGGTTGCTGTAACAGAGGAATATCTCAAGCAGCTGAGCAATAAACTGCCCACTTAGCTCACTCTGCCACTGACACAGACTGAGCCCAGCCTCCAAATGTATTAAAGAAGCTCTGGAAATGAAAATCTGTGCAAGGTCATCTGTTCCCCAGCTGACCTCATCAGACTAGAGCACATCTGCTACAGAAGGATTAAAGGAGTTCTTGTCCTTACAAACCCCCAAGTACTGTAACACACATTTCAGATCATGGGAAAAGCAGCAGATACTACTTACGACCCAGTGGTACCTTAGCCATTTAGCATCTAAGAGAGCTAGGAAATTTTCAGTTTCTAGTGCAAGCAGGCATCAAAAATCAACTACCATGTATTTAACAGACTCTTGCTAAGCTCAGCCTTGCAGAGAGTAAAATGATTCACAAGAATTCTATATTTATAATGAAGACTCACTGAAAATGACTCATATACTGAGCCAATCTAAATTTAAACAGAAGGAAAAAACTTGAAAGCACATGAAACAGAAATTGGAGAGGACAGAGAACTGCACACACAAGAGAACCTCAGCCAGGAGCAGTTAATCTGCTGCCAAGTCGGCTGGAAACAGCTTCTTCATTCAATTAGTCGATGTGATAGTGGAAGTTTCAGCTTCACCTACATCTGTTTTAGAGATAATTAAGTCCTGTGTTCGAAGCAGCGACCTTTATGCAGGTTAGAATATCTCCTTGGAATAGGTAAGATTGCTGAGTAGTAATAAGGCACAGATTGTCATCATTCTTCAGACCCTGCCAACTTCTCAGCAGAAACCCAAATGAAGTCACAGCAGGAGAAAGAGATACTTTTAAGATACTATTAAGAAGACTTTACAGTATTCCTAATGAACAGATCCAAACAGAAACAGCTGCAGCCCTTAGATCAACAATGAAGCCCAAAGACAGAGAACTGACACACTCGGAGCAATCCAGATTCAACAGGCAGTCTGCAGCAAGGACACAATGAAAGTTTCCTCATTCACTCCAATCTCAGGACCATTTCCCTGATTTATTCTTTCCTCTGTATAAGTACATAGCAGAGTAAAGGGGAATACTAAACATAATGACAACATAAATGCAGAACTCAGTGCAGGCTACTATTCTCAGAATTTTGTGAACACGTGCTAACACTTGTTTCTCTAAACAGCCTTACACTTATCACACTTATCTTAAAAAGCAAATTCAACTCTTCTTAACCTCTCTGTTTAGATGATGGCTATTCTCCAGTCATTCTCAAGTACTGCTCTGAATTAAATCTTCAATTTGAAGCATGACAAGAAAGCAGCCAGGAGTTCACAGACCAACATGCCTTTACAATAATATGCAGCTTTAATTCTCACTAATACCTTGCTGTGGTATTTTCCACACACCAAATGATGTGTGGATGTCTGATGAATAGTGCTAAATTCTTACTGGCCTCAGTAAATGATGGCTGGATCACAGAATCAACATTCAAGAGTTCCTTTTCAAGCACATGAATGAAGAGGCTATGCCTCCACAGGAGCATTTGGTACAAACTCTCGGGGGCTGCCCCCTACTGAGGCTCCTCCAAATGGACCATTCTTTATCCACCAGTCCACACAGGCTCTGCTTCACTCCACATCACGACACACATTCACATCAACCTACAAAGGCCAGGCAAACAACAGTCAAACTCTATAATTTATTCAGACTTTGATCTTTTCAGAGAGAGTTTTGAAACATCAGCTGTCTTTGATGCACTTTGTGGTACTACCTCCAAAGGAGTTTTATTTTCTTGTTAACTCTTGGTAACACAAGTTCCAAATTACACGATTGTATTTAAAAATATGTGAGGATGTCCACAGTGTCAAAACCTAGATCCTCAATCTCTCAAATGCACCACTGATATAAAGCAGCATTTAGTTCACAGCAGAGAATTGTTGTGAAGATCTACAACATGCCAAGTGTTGTAATGCCAGCTAGAAAAGTTACTGAGATTTCTATTATAGTTTCCCTTCTTCTTCTTCTTAAAAAAAAAAAAAAAAAAAGTAACAGCTTTTTCAATGACTTTTTGGGCTGAATTCTGTCAGCTTCCTTCAGAATGAGACATTTTATTCTACAAATACACTGATAGAGTTTATAGAACAAACTGCTTTAACCTGGAAGATAGCTGCCAGAATTTAACCCGTGACTGGAAACTTCAACTTTTGCCAGTTATTCTCTGGGTTGTAGCTTAACAGTCACTTATCTCTTAATACATACTTTTAAACTATTAATGCCTCCTAAAAATCACCTTGTTTTGGCCTGGTATTTGTTTTGGATAATGCTATTTAAATAACTTGCTTTATTATTCATAATGTAACAATGGATGTAGCAAATACAAAGAAATGGTAGCATGAGTCTGCATTCCATGTTTTTCTGATACTGAAATCCCAGTATTTACCTCTTACAGCAGAATAAATAAATCCCTACAAAGTAAGAGTATGCAGCATTAATTTTTTTGTGTGCCATTTACCACATAAGGCGATGATATGACTGCTGTCTTCATGTACAAATTTCCTGGTGACTGCTTCTTCCATGATCTGCTTTACCTACAAGAAAGAAGTAAAAAGAAGTGATTTTAAGATCCCAACATAAACAAGGACAGCACTTGGGAGTTTCAGCTCCTTTCAACCTTTGCTTGGCATTTCCCCATCGCTAGAAGATGAATCGCTCATGAAAGTTACTCTGCTCTTAGAGGAAACAGTAAAAGGATGCAAGAAGGGAAAGGAAGAACAAAATGAAACACCTTTTTATAGGATGGGATAAACCACAGGGAGAACACAGACAAGTCTGTCTGCAGCAGGCTTCTCTGAAAGGCTGAATTACTTCAGAGCACTCAGAGTGCCCTCTGGAGAACTTCCTCAGCAGAAGTTAGCTAGTCAGCTAGCAAGCTTTTTATATGGCATCCCTGGCCTTTCTGTGTATATAACTTCTGCTCACTAAATCAAGATCATGTATTCCTACATGTTTTTTTCCCCCCAAAAAGGCATTCTGCTCTTTTTTAAACACAAAGAACCCCTGAGCTGCAAAGACGTGCATCCTAAGGAAGCCCTGGAGTCCATCAAATAGTGAATTATCCAGCAGGTAATCATGTGTCCCCACAGACAACTCTATCAACAGACACAGCATACTGCCTGTGTCTCAGCTCAGTTTGAGCGTTAGTGCAAGTGGCACAGCAATGGCCACCACTAGCCTGCCACAGGGGCTACATTTTCACGTCTAGGAGACCTCAGCTCCTGCTTCTCAGCAGGTCTGCACTGAGCTCTCATTAAGCAGCACCTGGTACCTAAGATAACCGGTTTAAAGCTAGCTGGGTTACTGCTCCTTTGTAGTGCTGATAGGTCCAAAGGTTGCAATTCTTCCCTCCTAGTGCCCGAGCCCAGAGGAGCTGCAGACGCATTGCTTGGGTAGCATCCGGGCTGTGTATTTGAGGTGGCAGCTGCCTACAAAGGTGCTCTCTTCAGTTTGGAATAATTATTCCTCCAGTGAGACCATTTGCGGAGCCACCACACGTACCTTCTTCCAACTGACAGCCTGAGGCCCATACCCACTCCCACACCCCCTGACCTGACCAGCAGCTGCACAAAGCCCCAGCCCTGATGCTGGCTGTATGGACATTTCAACACGTGACATCCTCTTTAGAGCCCAACCATATTTAAGCTACTAAATGAACGGCTCGATTAGCTGCAGGGGAAAAGTACCCAAGAGCCACTAGCATTAAGGTGGCTAGAAGAGGGAGCACCAGAGAACAGCTCCAGGATAAGTCATGCACATGTGACTGAAGTTTATAGACTTGAATTTAGGCACCATTAAGTCCTTAAGACTGCAGCTAAGTTTTCAGACCCAGCTTCCCAGAGAACAGTAACTGAAATCCTGCCTCTGACTACAAGGAGGCAGATGAGTAATTTAATACGAGTTAGAGCTCAGGAGCTTGAAGGCAGTTCCTGCTGTCACACGCTTCCCAGGCATCCTCTGCACATTAGTGTTTATTAGCTCAGTGGCTGATGTAGGCCCCACTGTGTGGACTCAGGAAGAAAGAAAGAAAACAACTGTAGCCACAATTAGAAAGAACAAGGTTACGAACGCAATAAATCAACACTACTTTTGTGCAGCAGCACCATGTGGTCAGCCCATTGTTGGGTCTTAAATCTAGGACCCCTAACTAAGCAGTGCAGACCAACTGAACAATTAATGTCTGTTCCCAGCTGCCACCAAATACAAAGCAAACCTTTGCAAATTTTCAGGAGAGTTACTGTGTTATTAAAACACATTTTCAGGGCACTGGCAGAAGATTCAAAAGCTGGAATGCACTGTTCTTCAGTCCCACGTCATTGCTCAATGCCACGCAATTCAGGGATGCCCTAGGCAAGGAGTTCAGTCAAACTCTTTCTGATCAAGTGGAACACAAGCTCTTTGCCCTTCCCTCAAACTCTGCATGATTCTCTTTGTAGGGAATGATGCTGTTGCGGCTCTAATGTCTGTTCTGGGAAGGCACTTGTCAATGAAGCTTTCTGAGCCTACAAAAGCATCCATCTTATCAAGTGCAACCTATTCTCATTAGAATAAGTGCATTTTAACAGACCACAGTGACAGTCTCCAAAGACATTCTGTTCACGTGCACCAAGTTTACCAACCTTAAGAATGGAAAAGATATCCAAGCAAAAATCTGGCATCTGAGGAGCAAAGAATATCCTGGTAGCTCTCCTCACACTAAGGCAGAGCAAGCTCCTTGAACAGAAGCTGCACATTATAATGGGTTACTCTGACTTCTGGCCATTGCTTTCAGAGGCAGTCAAACACCAAACACAGGTCACAACATACGTCTTATTAAGCTGAGAAATGTTTGGTTTTTTTTTTTTCCAGTTTTTGTTATATTGTTATAATTTTCGTTAATTTTTACTTTTTTGCACCATGCATCTTGATGGGATGCTGGAGATGCACCACCGGGACAGTACAGTGCCAGAGGTAAAGAACAGTGCTCACAAAGCACTGGAATAACCAGGAACACAGTTCACACCCATCGCATTTTTTCCTCAAGGAAGAAAATCTCATCTCCCGCATCCTTACATCCTTGCCTTCTTCAGCTTTGTAACTACCACTCATTTATCGATCGCTTCTGCTGCACTGACGTTTGTCACTCTGGAAGAACTGGGCGGTGCAAATGAAAGCAGTTAAACAATCTCTGTTTAGAAGTCATTGCATTTTAGTTGTAAGACGAGCAATTGCATTTCTAAAGTGCTCTGAATATTTTTTTTAATGGTGGAACTGCTAAGGTTGTTGTTGTTCTGTTTGTTTCACAGCTAGAAAGAGTATTTACATCCACAAAGGGCAAGAAGCTTTCATTTGAGAAGGTAGAAGGAAATGGCTTGTTTTACGAGCCTACTCATCACAACAGATTATCCTGCAGAGAGAGATGTTTGAAACGTGAACTTATGAGCAGCCTCAGCACGAATCCCAGTAGAGTGTAATTTTCAAAACACATTACATGTCCTCCTTTCTATCAGAGTCAACAAAATACATTCTTTACCAGTGGGGAATGAAAAGTCCATTTGAGAAAAGCAAAAAACATCAAGTTTTCCCAAAGGAACAATGCAACAGTTTTTGCTGTGGGGAAAGAGAATAAAAAATAAAAACACTTTGCACCAAGTGACTTCAGAGACTCCCGTTTTATATTTTGCAAACTCACTGAATCTTAATAGGATCGGTGTAAACACCACACAGAAAAAAAATAACATTACTCTGAACTCCATTGGACACTAAGCTAACATGAAAATAATGCAACAGGATGAACAGCCCGGCTTTAAAGGACTAAAAGTTGGAACGACAGCTTTGAGTACACGGGACAGTTCAACTTTCAAACAAAACAGAAGCAAGGCAGGTAAAAAACAGCCGTGTGAAAAACCATACAGAAAAAAAGGAGGTTGGAAACCTCTCCAGAAGCCTGCCGGCTGGGATGGCAGGGCTTTGCGTTCAATTCCTGCCTGCGTTAACACTGCCTGAAAAGAGTCTCGCCCAGCACCTCCCGACACCATTTCCCTCGCGCAGCGCAGAGCCGACGGTGGGTTCCTCACCCCACCGGTCTGTGCAGCACAGCTGTCACCTCGCACACAGCGCTGCTCAAGCCGGCCGGGATCACGAAAATCCCTTTCACGCATCGGGACAACACTGCGGTGAGAAAACGCGTCTCAGGCTCATTTATCTACGGAAACACCAACCACGGGAGAAGCGCACTCAGTCCCGCATCAGAGCCCGTCCCGCCGCGGCCCAGAGGCGCGGATCCCTAACGAAGCAGCAACCTGCGGCTGCACCGGCCCGCAGCGCCCCGGCACGTGCCGGCAGGTATCGGGGCTATTTTCGCTTGCAACGCTCAGCGACGTTTTGATGAGCGGCGCTCTTTGGTGAGACGTGCCTCACCGGGGATGGGGTCACGAAATGCAGCCGGGTGCCCGCAGGGCGCGTGGCAGGCGTGGGTCCTTCTTGTCGCTCTGCAGAGGAACCCTAAGGCCGTAGCAAGCATCACGGCGCGGCCGCGGTGGGCGGAAAGAAATGGCTTGCGCTGTCATCTCGGGGCTGTATGCGCTCCCGATGGCATTGTGTAACCCTGCCCTGCTCAGCCACTGCCTCGCGTCCCGGCCGGCATCTGAAGGTCAGCTGCCTAGCTGGGAATGGAACGGTGTGAGTTAAAAGCAAAAGGCTTTTTCCTAGAGTTCTCTGCTGCTGAACCGAAGGGAATTTGTTATCTCTGCTGCCTGTGAGTGCAGCGAGAATGAATAAAGGCAAGTTGATCCTTTTGCTTTCCTTAAGCAGGATGGATCTGTATGACTGCACCCAGTGATTGGAAGCTGACAGGCCGCAATCATTGTCAGTAAATCGTACACTTGCCAAAAGATTTCAGATGTGCACCTCATTCAGTTAGGCACCACTCCCTGTTTTCTCCATTGTCCTACAAGCCGTATCCCCCAATTGTGCTATAGCTTTTTCAACCACCTCTTCCCATAATAAATGCCAGGCTCCATAGTTCTATTTTATGATCGTATATTAGCATCAATTTTACATCACTATAAAGAACATTTTTTTTGTAGCACCTCTTCGCCAGATGTCATCTGGGAGCGTCCCTGGCTCTTCTGGAGAGAACATGATTTACTATCTCATCACTGGGGTTGCTGCATTCGGTGCTTTGTTCTACGTAAGTAGGGGGGCTGTCTGTGCTTTCTGAGCTGACGTGGTTCCAAGTGTGTTCAGGGTTTTAAAAACATGGTCAAAAAATGACATCTGTTAATAGAATGTGAATATTGTGGCATGTAATTAAATACAGTTGCATAGAAAAATCGGTTTAAGATAACCAATGAAACGATGCGTATTTCTTGCTTATTTAATTGCTGTTTTGATGTGTGTGTGGCTACTGAGGTTCTTGACGAAAGATTTGAAGTTATGTGAAATGGATTCCTCCAAAGATGGAGTAAGGCATCTGTCTCTAACACCTTGCCTCTTCTTGCCGACTGCAAACGTTAAGAGCATTGTGCAGTGGGCAGGACGGATGTGAAGGAAGCTGTTTGAAGCTGGGAGGGGAAGATTAGGAACCGGCTTAATTGGGGCACAAAAGAAGATAAGAATATTAATTACTTAGAAAAAGCATGCTTGAGCTTTGTAAGCACCAAGTGCTTTCAACCTTTTCTAGTAGTCTTTCACCAGCCTTCTTTTAAGTTTATCAGACTGTGCTGCAGGTCCCTAAAGCCTTCATTTTGTAGCTCCCTTCCCTCAGTGAGAATTGAGATCCTGACTAGCACATGCCCAAAAGGTACAAGTTTCTCTCTTCCCCAAAAATAGCATGGTGAGTGGCATGTACTTGTCCAAAATACCGTCCCTCTTGTCTGACTGCCTGTCTGAAAGAGTTATAAATCCTCTTGCTGTCAGCTTTTTGATTACCATAGTTTTTTTTTAATAAAAATAGAAATCTAAGCATAATTGCCTTTTGAAATATTCTGTTTGATTTCTGAAGCGCTATATTTTCTTTCAAATTCCTACATGTTTCATTAATGTGTTAGTGGAGAAAAATGGATTTTTGGATATGTTAATATTGTTTGTAATCATTTGATATGCCTTTTACGATGAGCAGTAGCACTTGTTTGAACCCTTTCCCTCTTTCGTTTATTTTATTTGGTAACCTTTGTTAGCTGTGTTATCTCACGTGTATATATTAGTTAGATACGTATTTAGATATGCTATTTTTCAGACCTACAAAGTAGTCGGTTCATCCCGTAGCAACTACATTGAGCATGTGAATGTTCTCCACGAGAGAGGGCAGAAACACAAAGCTGACTCTTACAGGGGTAAGTGGAGCTCTTCTCTCTTGTTCTCTGAGTACGTGAGGATCCGCAGCAGATTTCTGGGTTATCTGATCAGGCCTTCACCATCCAAGTCCTTGTCTGCTTTGGAGCAAAGGCTGTCCTGCTCAAATGTTGGAGATGGACTTCATGTTTAGGCAGCAATCTTGGCCTGTGGCCAAGCTGCAGTATCTTTGGATGAAAGGAGTTAATGTGTGAACCACTAATTCCATCTTGGGTATTTTCGTTTGATAGACTGAAATCTTAATGAACTTTGATTGAATGCTGTCAAAATCAGATCTGTTCTTTTGTTTTGGGGTAGGGCTGGGAAGAGATGATAGCTCTTTCTCAGTCAACAGGTTGTTTTCAGGCCACGTGTGTCAGAAAACACCGTGGATGTGTTGAGTTAGGAACAAAAGCAACTAAATAAATAGATTAAGGTAGTAAATAGAACCCATTTCTTGTCCCACTGCTTGGATTGAATCCTTTTTATTTTAGTTCTAAATGAAAAGCAGACAGCACCTAAATGTATGGTAAATCCTTACGTAGTTCTTCATGCTTAAATAATTAGACCAAGTTAGTTCAAATGCTTGTAATGGAATGTTGTCTCTGTCCACGTCAATTAGTGTTACAACACAGTTAATCTGAAAGATGGAACTTGGCAAGCATGGCCTTGCTATCAAAAGCAATTATAAAAATGGCACGTAAAGGACTTCGTCGTGATTATTGATTTGCCACTTTAAAAAAACCAAATCTCCTAAAAACAATAAGCACAACTTTTTAAAATGTGAAGCCATAGCTCTTGAAGCTGTCACTTAACTTTTTCAGAGGCTGGCATCTGAAGAATTGATTTAATATATTTGCATGCTCAGAAAGAATAGGTTGGAGTATGTTGAGTTGAAATTTCTTTTCCAGAACAAAAACCCTTTAAATTGTCTGCCTCTAAAATGATTTATATTAAATTTCTTGAAGTTCCACAACATGCTCTTTATTTTACAAACTTTAGAACTAACAGATTTTAAGATTTAAAATGGCAAAGTGCTTTAATTTTTTTTAAGCAGCTGGGAATTATGCAAATCTTGAACTTTTAGTGAGCAGAGATGTTGGTTACAATTTTAGTGCAATTCCTTCTCGTCCCCAAAGCAAAAAATTGGGCTGGGACCAAAGTACATTTTTTGTCCTAGTGACCTTGCCTTCTGCTGTTCAGGGATGAAATGAGAGTTATGCCAATGCAATCAGAAGAACACAGTAGCATTAATTACATCTCCCAGGCCTCTCAAAATGTCAGCACATTCCCTCTCCTCTCTTAGGGTTCTGTTTGCAAGGTACTGAGTTTTAACCCTAGTTTACCAAAATGTTGTGCGGGTTGCCAGCAATCAGTGGTACTGGAAGCCCCTGGAAGGCAATAGCTGTGTGGCTTGAGACTGGGATAAGAGTATTCAGTGCTCTGTAACTTAATTGCCACTTCGGGCACTCTCCAGACCTCCCATGATCTGATACATTTTGTTGTTGAGTAATTTACTTAAACGTAGCAATTCATGGCAGATGATTACTATGAACAATGAGAGGCAATAAGAGGTCTAAAACACTTCTGGGGCCATCCATTGAAGACCTCTGACACTTGTTTTCTCTGTTAATTTGGATATTTAGACTCCTGACTAGATGCTCAAGCCCGAGTTTTTAAATGGACTCGTGACTAATTCCAATTCACAATACAAAACCACTGTTGAATCAGCTCTTTTTTTTTCAAACCCTTCTTCATTCCTAACTGTATCCTTCCCGAAGAGGTTTCTATTATTACTTTTCCTATGGAATCCTCTCTGTGCCCTCTCAAAAGAATCCTCCTCCCCCTATCTCCTGTGTCCTGTGTAGTCATATTTGGTGTGTATCTTGTCATAGCATGTTGCCCCAGTGTTGCTTTTCCCAAAACTGCCACTGCAGCTTCTTTCCCCCTGTATTCTTTAGATTCAGTTAAGTCCCTACACTGTTTCACAGTAAGCATTGCTGGTTAAGAGCTATGCTCTCAAAGTCATCCGATATTGTTTAGGATCACTTAAGGTCAAGCTTAAGTTACGCTGTAAAACTGTTGGTAACAATGTGAAATGGAGGATAGTAAATCAGCATGCCAATCAGCATACAGTGCCGTGTTTGCTACGTGTGATGTAGTAAGAAAAGAACGTAGTGCTGGAAGAACTTAGGACCAGGGTGCGGATCAGAGGGAGTCTCTCCTGATCCAAGTGACTTCTGTGGTTCTTCATTCTGAGGAAAGTTCTCTCCTCGTGCCCCAAACCAAATTGTCTGTTACTAAGACCTTCATGTAGCAAACAGTGTTGACAAAGTGAATGAAACAATCAAATATCATTGTAGGCTTTTCAATTAGTGAGTTGAAATGTCACTTAATGGTATTTTAATTAATTATTAGGTGATATAATAATAATTTTAAAATAAGCAAATATTCTGCAGCTCTTTTGATCTGAAAGCTACTCTCAGACGTAGGGAAGGATTTTAAAATGCCCCTAGCAGAAGCTGGACGTGAAGTAGCAGTAGGAAATTTGTAACATGGTTCATGATTTGAACTGTAAAATGATGCTTGCCGTGTGGAACATTCTACTTGCTTATTTAGCAAATAGTGAGTTTTGTCTTCCATTCACGTGTGTCTCCTTTAACTTACTCTGTATTTCCTACTTTTTTAGCGATGATTTTTCTTTTTAACTTAATGCAAGCTGATTCAATCTGTCTAATCTCTACTCTGCTTTTACACTTTCCAGACTAAAATACAAGGGAAATCTCTTTCCAAACCTGAGGAAGTTAAACAGAAAGGACAGTCCTTCACCATTGCGTACCTTGCAGCCTACCCTGGGATGACTTTATGCCTTCTATTGTAAAACTCCATCCTTGTGAGACTTTAAAAGAAATACCTATGTTTGCAAGGTCAAACCATATTGAGCTCTTATTAATCTGCTTTGCAGAAGGCAGTGCTGAGATCGAGAAGCTGGCTGTTCTGAATGAATGCACCCTATATTTGACTGTCCAATAAATTGTACTGAATGCTGAGCTTGGCTGTTAGTCTGTTCTTTGTGTAATCGATTTAGGTTTTCTGAACTATAGCCTTCTCTTAAAGGGACATGGTCAGGTTGTGCAGTACAAAGCTTTGATTTTACCTAACAATGAGTAGACTTGTGTTAAAACCTGAATGCAAACAGGTAAGCTTGTGTCGCTGTAAGAAAATCAAGAAATAAAATTGATTTGTTCAATTTATGATCAAATATTCAGAAAATATCTGACTGTGTCTCTTTAAGTCCTTCCCTTTTTTTTCTCACTTAGTTCATGCTGTATTGCAAATTTTATTTCCAGTTCTGTCTTTTCACCTGGTGAATTGGGTAGTAAACTTGCAATGGACACTTGCTCTATAACTTTCTTGATCTTAGTGCATACTTGCATGGTGTTTGTGTACCTCTTGTGCTGCTTTGTGCTGTTAGTTTGTGGTGACTTGTCTCAGCTGGGTTGTAAATTCACATGCTTGGGAGGAATTGGGTTTTTCATTTCTAAGGGGTCTGACCCACAGCAGTAAGGCAGTTCTTTGAGACAGCTGGGACTTCATAAAATGAAAATCAGTCGTAACTGGTTATATCTGCTTAACATTCTGAAGTTATTTTCTAAATTATATACCTAATTTCAGTAGGAATCCCTTGTTTCTTTCTGTCCCACAGATCTTTTCCTTCTTACTTGAGTGCTATGGCTTTTACAGTCCAAAGTGTGGTCACAGCACAGTCAATATTGCTTTAAAGGATGCAGGATGAACAGGGATAGCAGAATGTCTCTGGTGGCATAGAGATGAGAGATGGCACAAAACCCATCTGAAAGCTAATTTCGAGTTGGGCTCTGAACTGTTGTTGATACTGCCAGCCAAGGTTGCTGCCTTGAAAATAGCTCTCCCCAAACAGAAGCTGTGCCTTGAATTGCAGTGCTTCTAACATGTCAGCCCTACTGATAATATGTTATGGAAGAGCTTGTAAGTATGGTAGCAAGGGTCTTATTTGTGGTGTGATAATGCCACTACTGGGTGCAAACTGGACAAGAATCCACCTCCCTGCAAAGTCAGAGTGCGTTGTCACTGACCCTTTCAATAGAATGGGATTGGAGCAACACTTGGTATGATCTGCTTCCTATCACTTCTTTATTTTCATCCTTTCCTGCATCTCCACATTTTGCAATCACTTGTTTTAAGCCACACTGTCCCCTAATATACTGAAGCAGCTGTGACACTTGGTAGTTAAGAATATGGTTTCTTTATCTTGTAAACATCTTTTATGGTGTCACACTTGGACAATAGGGGAGATTAAGTTTTGATATCATGACTTGCTTTGTAAATTCTGATCCCAAAAGCTAGTTAGCTTCCCATTTTAAAATTTGAAAGTGACGGTAAAGGTATTCGGTGAATTTGTATTGCACGCATGTACTTTACACTTTCTTTATTTGTATTAAATAAACCCTTAAAAGGTGATGAAGAGGAGACAGCTGAAGTCACTGGAGCAGACGTGGCCACGGAAGAAGCCGATACAGCAACTGCTGCTGGACCTGCAGCACAGGAGGAGAGTTCTGGGGTTACCCCAGAAACTGGAGGAGAGAGTGACTTGCCGGCTGCAGACACGTCCACTGCTGTGGAGGGAGCACAGCAGGAAGCTGCTGCTAATTCAGAAGCTCCTGCAGTGCAAGGTTAATCTATGAATGCAGTTTTTGCGCGTGTGTGTTGAGTTTTGAAACTCTGCTTCTTAGGACAAAGAACAAACACGAGCATTCCTAATGGAGGTTGTCCTGTAGTGAAAACTAATTCAGGTGTTACCTTGGCATATCATGAGCATAAGGTGATCACAGCTTTCACGAAGGTTCATTTAACCAGTGTCTCTAAAAGCCTCTGGCACCAGAATTGATCTAAAGCTAGCTGAATGAATAGTTTGTTTTATCGCCCCATTTTGCTCCTTCAAGTCCTTATGTTAAGGGGTAAGCATGTAATACAATTGATTAAACCATTATTCCTGTGATCAGATTCCTAAGGTTTCCTAAGGCTTTTCCTAACATGTTCACATTAAAGAGCATAGTTCTTCTGACAGTGAACTTCCACAGAATTAGGTAATGACCCACATATCGTTATGACCTCAGTCTTAACAATATATCAGATTAATAAGTTTCAAAATGCAAAAAAAGTCACATTAGAATTAAAAACAATTTAGTTGGAGGCTACATATCTGGTACTCTTAACTCTGTTTGGAGTACTTTGATTTGTCATTCCTTTTTAATTTTAGAATAATAAAAAAGCAAACGTGTCCATAAGTTACATAAAATGCAGAATTTTAATTTAACTTGATTTTTTAATTTTGTTATGCAATCAAACTTATTTACTGCTAACCTGTAAGTGCAGAGCAATAACTTTTCCCTCTTGATTGGTTCAATTAAAGTTGAATGGGACACATCTAAAGCAATTGGAATTATTTGGTAGGTGGGAAAGCAGCAAACATTGCCATTTGGTATCCACAGTTCTTTAAAAGAAAACAAAAAAGAAACTATTGGCAAGTCTATGATGAAAGAGAAAAATCGCTGTAATCTTTGCTTTGGAAAGGAAGACTTCATTGGGGCTGTAGTAAGTGGGAAAACCAGTGATAGTTTTCAGTTTGATTGAACGTGGAACCTTTACTGGATGTCCTTGTTTGACTTCTTGTGAGAAAATAAGTATGCACCTACTTGGAAGGAGACATTCAAAATGCCAGGCAAACTGAAGTTAAAAGGATTTGAGCTGCTAGTGTGTGGGAGGTTACTGCAGTACCTTGAAAGGTATTGTCTGATTCCAGAAATACTTTTGCCTTTTTTCTTGGTGGCTCCATTGAGGATGCATCTTAGTTGCCTCTTTAACAAACAAACTTGGGATATGGTGCAGCTTTTCAAATTGTTGACTGCTATGAAAACTTTGGATATGAATTGGATTTTAATTCTTGTGTGAATAGCTCCTGTGCAAGTCTGCAAAACGATCCATTAAAATAACAGATTTTAAAACAATGCTCGGTCCAGCTTGAAAGTATATTTGCTGTGACTATTACTGTTTACATAAAATGTTTATGAGGTAGTGGTTAAATTACTCACAGCCTAAAAAAACCAATCAAGTTATTTCTATAGAATGTTTGGACGAATTAATTTAGGAAGGAAATACTCTGGTGTATGTTAAAGTTAAGGAATCAAAGCTGCTGAGAGAGGTGCTGTAAGATGGTCTTTGTGTTACCCTACAAAGCAATTGCAAATTTTCACTCTTAAGGAGTGGGCACTCACTTGAACTCAGAAGCGCTGAACGTTCCTATCACAGTGCTGATCTTGGGATAGTTATTGATTGCTGGGGAGGGTGGGATTTCTGTACAGTAAATATTCCTATTTTTCTCTTGAATACAAAGCAGCAAGGGCTCTAGACTCTTGCCTGAGGAACATTGTAGGTTAATTGAATGTGAGTATTTAAAGCCAGGCAGGGTAACACTGTAGTTAGTTACTATTTTTGTAAAAGCGAACCTGTGTGGTGTGACCATTAGTTACTGCTGGGGCCGTGCAGATGTGTTATTCAGCAATTATGATTTCCTCGGTTCATTTTCTCTGGCAACGTAGTGGAAGCCCAATGCTCAAATGGTGCTTCTGTTGCAAAGGCATTTATAAGGGCTGTATCCTCTATCCAATCTTGCTGTAGCGATTATTCTTTGCCGAGTGTTACAGCTGGCAGAAATGAACACGTGGGACATAAAATTGTAGAGATTGGCGTAAAATTGTTTCTTCAGCCATCTTCCTTCCAGCTTCTAGTTGGAGCATTTCATATTAAGAAGAACCTGTCACGTCTCGCAGCAGCTGTGTTTCATCTCAGTGATCACCAGCATCTGAAGCAAGGGAGTGTCTGATCCCTGTGGTGTTTCCAGGATGTTAGAACTCGGTTTGGAGAACAGGTCTTTTGTGCCACTGGTCACTAATCAAGGCTGTTGTGATTAGCTGTGCCTAAGCTACGAGTGAAGGTTCATGTGAGGTTCCTCCACTAGGACTAAGCTGAGCCGTGGCCGCTGCGTAACCTGAGACCCACTGTGGGAGGCTGCCAAGGCAGCTGTGGCCCTGTCACTGGGTCACCTTGGTGTTCCTCTGCACTCCCAGTCCAGGCCCAGCCTGCCGAGCAACCACGCTTCTGATCAGTTGATGCCTCACGCCCCGACCTTGTGAAGGTTTTAACAAACACTGTGGGGTCTTAATGCAAAAGTTTAAACCACTATCACCAGTATCCCTTTCCTAAAAGCTAGCTCCAATTAATGTCGTACGTTAAATACAAGAAGAGAGCATTTTGATTCAGAAGTTCTCTTCTCTGGATGTGTACCGCTTTGTTCAGAGTGCTTACCCGTGTCTTGAAAAAGTGGTGGTTTATTTAGAAATTAAAATTACTTTGGAAATACCTTTTGGTTCTGTATTTGACCGTATTGATCCTTCTCTCCATTGGGAGAAGAAGCATCTGAACTTTTACTGAAGCAGAGAAGTGTTTTCTCTCAGAACTGACGGGGAAAATGCAGGCTTACTCTGAAGAGTACTCATTTAAATCACTTTGATTAGTTTTGTTGATAGGGTGATACTACTTCTGCAGATGAAGGTGCATTTTCATTTCCATCAAACCTCTGCTTTTTTAAATGCAATTGTTTCCTTTAATATAAGGCTTCCTGTAGCATTGAAAATGTAAGTTGTTCAACCAATGGGCAATCATCTCAATGGTCCAGCAAGCAAATAGAATGAATATGTGAGCTCGTGCGGATGCTCAAAAATGAGCAAAACCTTGGATGTAGGCACTTAGGGTAATTTCAGTTTTAGAAATTTACATCCCATTGCTGGTATCTGGAATTTTGGGAAATACTGCTGCAGAAACAAAACAAAAAGTAAACCCACAACCAACCAAACGAAAAAATCCCAAGTATTGTATTGTGTTACTCTCTTCCTAAGATTCTAGATTCCTCTAAATTCTGTTTCTCTGCTTTCTTTATTACTCACTTGGTTACTGCCTGATGCTGGTAAGTTTCATGCTGTTTTCCTTTTAATGTGCACTGTATAATGGTAAGTTCAGATCAGTTATTTCTTCAATATAACAAATGCTATGAAAAGCACAGATTGGCAAGATACTGTTTGCATTAGGCACTGTTGTTGCATTAGTAACTGTTTTAGTTTGTTGGATTGCAGCTAAAAACTATTTTTCAACTCGGATACAGATGTTTGAGGTTTTGGTATTACCAGCTGGAATAGTGTATGGGAACTATTGAATCACGGCCTGAACCTCTGATTGATCACCTGAGGCAAGAAATGAGTCAGCTGTGGGAGCTCAGGTGAAGGCATCCAGCTGTGTGATTGGAAGGGGTGGAGCCTGGCTCCACCTCTTCTAGACCCCATTTAAGAGCTGACTGCCACCGAGGAGGGATCTCTCTCTGGATATTGCTCCTCTTGGAGACTTTTTTGGTAAGCCCAGGACACGGGTAAGCTTTCCGTTCATTTTTGATTGTCTCTCTCTAACACAATAATCTTTTCAGCCTAACTTCTTTGTAGACTTGCTGATTATACAGATAGTAAAATCAATTATCCCACAGCCATGATTCCTAGATGCCTGGCTTCTATAATGTAGGTTCTTATTAATTTTGCGAGTATTGAAGAGCGAGGTCTCTTTTCCACTTATCATCTCAAACACTGTTCTTCCATGGCTGGATTTAGGAGTGGTGCGTACTATGTTTGAGGAGGATTAGTGTGTGAATGTGCCAGTGTTTTCTATGCTAAGCTTTGAATGACATCATAATGCCAGTTATCTGCAACCTAGAGAAACAAATATAGGCTATGCTGGGCAGGAGTCACAGCTTTCTGGACAGGCCTTTTGCTGACCCCATCACACAGCAATGCTAAGCAGATAAAAACACCTGACACAGTCAGTGTACTTCTAGGTTTATAAGCTTGGTAAGTTATCAAAGTGTGAGTGTATACCCAGCTGCCTTCTGATCTGTGCCGTGACACCATCATTATTTGGAAGATGGCTGAAAAGCCCTCAGAGTAGTTCGTGATTGCTCGTACTTATTTGGAGGCTTTCAAAATGGCAGTGCTCTGTAGAACAAACGTATCCTTCTGGTCGTTTGCATGACATGTAGGAAGAAGAAAAACTGCTCAACCTGCAGCTCCCGCTGACTTTAAGTGGTGGTAGAATGCAGTGTGGGTAGGGTTGGACAGGCCTTAGCAACCGTACCATAGTTGGAGCTGTACGTTTGGACCATGGCCATGTGTCTACAGTGCTATTCTCCTTGCAGCTCATCAGAGGCCTTTCATATAGACAAGATTATTGCCTTAAGTGGGCCTCTAGATGTGGAATGGTGTAACAGCAGACAAACATATTGAGGAAAAATATTAACTTAATCTGACTAAATTTAAGCTTAATTATGAAGTATAAAAAAGATTTTCAGTTTTGAGTATCCTTTTAGAATGTTTCTTCTTTCCATTGTTTATGGTATATGTGGCTGAATGTATTAGGCTTTAGAAAACTGAATTATATGAATGTGATTCTATGAGGACAGTGTTCATATTGGTGGAAATACTGTTGGCTATTTATGCTTCATGTTTATCCATTTCTTTATCTGCCCTTGGGCTGCCATGTTTATCTGCCATTCTTCAGACTGCCATGCATTGCCCACTGTTCTCTTATCTTCTGTTTTTCCTTCATATAACTGAGCTCATGGATGACTTGTTATAGTGGAAAGAACAGGAAGATCTCTGTAGTGTTGGATGAATGGGAGCAATATCATCTTGAGTGAGATCACACAGCATTTGTGGAACAACTGAGGTATCAGGCCCAGCCAGCATGGGTTCACAAAAGGCAGATCCTGCTTGACCAACCAGATCTTCTTCTATTGTCAAGTGATCTGCCTGTTGGATGAAGGAGAGGCTGTTAATGTAGTCTACCTAGACTTCAGCAAAGCCTTTGACACTGTTACCCACAGTATTCTCCTACAGAAGCTGGCAGCCTGTGGCTTGGACAGGTACACTCTGGTGAGTGAAGAACCGGCTGGATGGCCAGGCCCAGAGAGTGGTGAATGGAGTCACATCCAGCTGAAGATTGGTCACAAGTGGTGATTCCCAGGATTGGTACTGGGCCCAGTCCTGTTCAATATCTTTATTGATGACCTGGATGAGGGCATTGAGAGCACCCTCAGTAAGTTTGCAGGTGACACCAAGCTGGGAGGAAGTGTCGATATGCTTTGGGGTAGGAAGGCCCTACAGAG
>JAOWBP010004513.1:4551168-4575461 GCA_028571105.1 Tragopan temminckii | reverse complement strand
AAGCGCCGCGGCTGTTCCCTGCCGTATCCTCTTATGTCAGCAACATTTGGATGACTCAGCCCTGATTCAGACTGCGCTTTCCCTGTGCTGTGCCTGGCCTCCCCTTGCAAGTGCAGCCCAGAACAGCCTCTGCTATATGCAGGAATGAGGAAGCGGCGCCTCATTTATTTGATAATGAGCAATCAGAGGCTTTGTGCTGCTCCATGTAGTGATGGGGTGACGGTGGGATGGGGAACAGGAGCTCTCCATCTCCTCTGCCCTCTGCTGCCCATCCCCTGCTTGGCTGGGGAGGCCCCCACAGAAGCACTGGCAGCAGCGATGTGCATTGGCTGCTGTCGTCCCCAAGGTGCATGCTGCAGCTGAGCTGGAGCACTGCCTGGCAAAACGCCGGGACGGGCGCTGCCGGACGGCTGGGCTCGGGTCTGCTCTTGGCCCTTCTCGGCACAGTCTGTGTGAGCTTTTCCTCCTGACTTCTGCCGCTGCTTAGAAGGGAGCGCCAAGGTCCAGACAGCAGCTCTGCCTCAGAAGCTTAAGTGGGAGTGTTCACTGGTAGAAGTGCAGAGCATCTGCAGCTGATGGCAGAGATAGTCAGGGGCCCAAAGGACACTTGGGCCTCTCCTAGCGGAATCAGCGGCAGTCAGCACTGTGGCTCTGCCACTCAGCTGTTGGTGGGGGTAAGGTGCTCTGAGGACATCTGACCATCTCTGAGCAGACTCAGAGGTAAGCTGCTTGGTTTTGCAAAGGCACTGCCACTGATAAATTATGAATATTGATTATGTCCCCAGTGCAAAAAAGAAGCATTAAAGATAGCATTAAAATCCCTTTAGAGGAGCGCTCTTCATTGACAGAATGCCACAGGTACGAGCTGCTGTACCCTGACTGCTGCCAGCCCCAGCACCTCCTCAGTCTCCCCGAGTCCTGCTGTGGGCGGGAGTGCTCCCTGCACAGGCAGAGGGAGAAGATAATTTTAAACCCGGCAGATTAGTAGGTAATGAAGTTAAGAGTCCCTGGCACTGTATATTCCTGGACCGTTAGGCCCCAGAATAGCAGCAGCTAGCTGGGGAGGGATTGCTGGCCCTGTTTCTGTGCTCTTTTGTGACAAAATTGGCTGTGTCCTCCCCTTGCTGCTGGTGTTGCTCTCACCCATGTTGCTTGCAAGTGGTGAGGCTGAAGGCTGAGGTGTGAGCGGGTGGGAGCCTTGCAGCCCTGTGAGGGAAAGCTGGGGAACTTAGTTCCTATGAAAAAAGGAAGAGCTCTGAGGGTCTTTGTGATGGTGTCTTTACTTTGTTTGCAAAGGGAGCAGAAGGCAGAGATTGCTACAGCTTGCACAGCATTGAGGCGTTTGTGTCCCGGACACAGACTGCTGGCAGGCACCCTGACCCCTGCGAGGAGGGGCTGGTAGCCCAGTGCCTTGTTGCCAGTGAAGTCAGACGCAGAAGGCAGCGGTGTCAGGTTTTGTCTAAAGCTATTCTTGAAATGAACCCTTCAGCTCAAGGGAGCTCAATATTTGCAGCACCAAAGGCGTCTCTGGCAGCTTGTCAGCAGCCCGAGGGCTGCACCTGCTTCGCAGAGACATTTACATAAATATTTCTGATCAGCAGTGCACGCGTGTAACCTTACTTTGCTGTGCTCTCAGTTTGCCCAGTGAATGGGAATGATGTGTGGTAGGAGTTTCACTGCTGGTCTGCTGATGCAGGGGAGCATTGCCAGCAGTACCAGGGTGGCTCCAGGCTGTCCTGCAGCTCCTGTGCAGTGCTGCAGGGATGGAGCAGTGTGCCTGGCATGTTGGGATGTCACAGCCCTGCAGCAGTGCTGGGGGTTTCTGTCCCTCCCTGGGCTGTACCACTCCTTGCCCAGCCTGTGCCATCCTGGCTTTTCCCAAAGCATTTCTGTATTGCTGTAAGGAGGTCCCAGCATGAAGTGGCTGTGGTTGTGCTGCTCTTCAGCTCTGTGCAGGTTCCTGGAATGGCACCCAGTGAGCTCCTTGGGCAGCGTTGGAGCTGTTTGTTGGAGGCCGTGTCTGGGTGCCGGGGCCCCTGGCGCCATGGAAGTTGGATAAATAAATGTAATTGGTGCCATGTTCACATGATTAGGGCTGGAGACCTGGATCAAGTTTAATGAGGTTTATTTTGCTAGTCCGGCCACACATTGAATTTAATTTGTCTGGCGTTCTAAAAACATACAGGAACACATACACATCAGGGTGAGTTTTAGGAGCTTGAGTAAAGTCGCAGCAGAAGCACGAGGTCAGTGTGAAGCCAGTTGGGTTGGGATTTGGCAGCACCAAACGGGGCTGCTTAACCCCAGGAGGACTGTCTGGAACGGCTGCAGCCCCGCAGCCGCTGTGTTTGCCCTGGCTGCTGCGTGTGGCAGAGCATGGGCAGCACGTGCTGCACGCTGGGATGGCCAGGCAGAGCAAAAGGTTGGCCTGGGCTTCGGACACAGCGTGACCTTGGCTTTGGTCCTGAGGCCTCTGGAAGTGCAGGCTGTGCCGTGCTGGCTTCGTAAGGGCTGTGGGTGGGAGACACGGGGGAGCCCAGTTAATGACTGTCTTCTGGTTTGTCTTTCAGAAGAGGATGAGAAGCACGAGAAGCTCCGCCTGGAGCGGGAGCAGGAGCAGCGGAAGGCCAGTGTGCCGCGGGCCAACCATGCCGTGCCCCCGGAGGAGCCGCGGGGTGAGCTGCTGGTGCCCATCTCGCCGCCTGCCCCGGCCCCTCCGCCGCCCCCGCCGCTGGCGGCCCCCATCTCCGTCATCCCCATCCCTGTGGTTACCAGCCCGCCGCAGCCCGCCGCCCAGGCCGCCCTGTCCCCGCCGCTGGCTCAGCGCCACCCGCCCCTCGTGAGCACTCCCGGCCTCACCAAGGAGCCGCCCTCCGTGGCCCCGGTCATCCAGCGGCCGCCGGGCACGCTGCTGCCGGACGGGAAGGCGGGCACGCCGCCGGCGGGCAGCCCGAAGCAGCTGCAGCACTACACGGCGCCCGTCCTGGCCATCTCGCAGCACCACGTGGTCCCGCAGCCCATCCAGCCCCAGCCCGTGCCGCACCCGGCCCCGCCACTCGGTGCCCTGAAGCTGGCTCCGGCGGAGGATGTGAAACCCAGCGAGCAGAAGAAGAGGCCTGGAGGGTGAGTGAGTGCAGGTCCTGAACGCTGCGTCGGCCCTGAGCGGCTGCTGCTTTGTGGAGTTTCAGATCAGAAGTGCTGAGATCAGTGGATGTTTGGATGTCTGGGTTGGTTTATTTTTTGATAGATGGATTTCTCAGCTTGATGTTCTTCATTTTTTGCCCCTGACCACAGTACACAGGTTTGTTTTTCCAAGCCAGAGCAGCGTTAGGAAGCAAGTCCCACGCTGACTGTCTGAGCCCAGGCAGCACCTGGTGTCATGTCTTGGCAGATCTCTACTTACAGTGTTCGGGGGGAGCATGCGGCAATCCCGGTGCCTGGAAGCAGCGTTGAGTTCTGGGCAATTCTGTCTCCCGGGACAGGGTTCCCTGTGGCTGCTATTTGCTGTCGGTACTGAGGGCCTCCAGAGCATCTGGGGCCAGAGGGGATGCATGGCTGCTGAATGTGTCCCTGCCTGGGACGGGCCTTGTGGATGGACCACTTCTGGTCAGTGTTTGTCTGATTGTTCTTATGGACTTGGGTTGGCCAGTGCTCCTTAGGGGATCCAGAGTACAGTATCCCAGTACATAGCCCGGCATTATTTCTTGTGCTGTTTCGTATGGACTACGAGAACGAGTGGTTCCCTTTGCCTTTGCAGCAGTCTCTCACATGTTCCCCGTGCTCCTGCAGTCCTCCTTTCTGCAGGACAGCTGATAGGGCTCTGCTCAGTCCTTCCATCCCTGTTACCACTTCCATGACCATTCCATCGCTTCCTGCAGTGAAGGATGTCTCTGTGAGGCTGTGCCCAGAACGACTGTGCCCACCTGTGTGGTCTCAGGCTGCCATGCACCCTTGGTGTCAGCCTGCGGCTGGGCAGCAAAGCAGAGGTGCTGGGGCCACGTGCTGCTGCTGCTGCTGCCTCCTGGCTCACAGCACTGCTCTGCTCCTCCACACCCCAGCTGGTGGCAGTGGGAGCTCTGTGGGAGCAGCACAGAGCCACGGGTGCCCCACTGCCCCGAGCAGCAGTGCCGGGCTCAGGATGTGGGCGATGCTGTGGGCAGGGTTCATGGTGTCCTCTGGAGGACGGAGATCCCACTGTGCATAGAGGGAACGGTGGAAACTGTGTAGTTAAGAGTCTGTAAGGATGAAAACCTTTGCAAAGTGCTGATACAATTCCTCGTAGAAAGACTGTGATTTTGAGAGCTGCTCTGCTGCAGATGGGTGCGTGGGCCCGGGGCAGGTTCTGATGGCACAGGGGTGCATTGCTGATGTTTGGTGGGTGTAAGAACAGAAAGGATGTTTTTTCCAGCTTGTAAATGTTTCCTGGGAAAAGGCTGTCAAATATTTATTTTTAAACACCTGGATGTTTATTAAATATTTATCAACCTCCTTCAGTGCTCACCTCACTGTTGGTGTATTGTTGACCACTTTGCACTGGGTGTGGAAGATATTCAACGCCTGTTGCTTTATCACCATTGCAGCTGAAAACCTATGGTTGCAAGAATTCATTTGGCTTTTCCTAAAAGTTTTCCCGTGGTCTGTGAGGTGGGGGCAACCCAGATCCCCCCCCAGGGGCTGACCCTGGCTTTCCCTTGAGCAGTGGCTGCAGGATTCCTGGATTACTTCACTCCATATTTATGTTGGGCTGTGTTATTTCAGGCACAGCAGAAATGAAAGAGGTTTGAAGTGTGTCTGCCAAGTCCTGTAAACTTTAATTTGCGACTGCATAAATCTCACCCCACTGGAGTGTAGGCGTGGATCAGAAATGGGTCAGAATCTGGGCTGCCAGCACTGTGTGAATGCACCGTGTGCACCCACTGTCCCCTCCTGGTGCTGGGAGCTTATGTGGGCACATCGTGCTGTTAGCTGTTGGATCCATTGTGCAGTACGTGGGTAATGCTCATCCCATCACAAATGTGTGTGAAGTATGGATTTTACCTTAATACAGCGTAGGGAGGAATATATATGCAAGTAGTTCCAAACCAGTGCTATCTCAACAATGCTATTGTTCTCTCATATTTACCTCTATGTCCTAGACACATACACTGCTGAAAGTACAGGCTGAATGGCAATAGTTTTAAACCTGACACTGAGTTTATCTTTGTTCTGTTTGGGTTACAGGGTTGGGACCAGGGAAGTACATAATAAATTGGAGAAAAACAGGTGCGTAGAAAGCCAGGGTTTTGCTTTTTTTTTCCCAATTACAATTCTGTTTCACATTTTGGTTTTTATTTTTTGGCCTGTAGTCTGTCAATATTTGTTTGCCTTGGGCTTTTTTTTTTGTTGTTGTTTTTTTTTTTAACAAATGACTTGGACAAAATTCTTGGTTACATTTAACAAACCTTGCAATATTGCTTTGCTTTCTTGTGGCTCGATTCTGCATCTCTTGCTTCTCAGTACGTTTTATTTATCTGCATAACTGCATTACAATAACCTTGCAAAGCCCTGATCCTGCAAAGTAAATCCCCACGTGCATAACGGCGTAACTTCTCTTTGATTTGAAGCAGTAAAGTAACCAAGAGCAGAGCCCAGCGTGCACTGAGAGTACAGAGGGAGGTTCCTGATCTGACACTTGTAGCCCAAATAGCCAAATCAGAAACAGGATGAAACCAACAGTGCAGAGAGGTGTGATACGTCATTTACAATAGCACAGCAGTTTCCTACCAAGGTAGGGCTGGAATCGGAGCCATATAAGCAGTCTGCCTGCTGGATTGGGATGGTTTGGTTTTAAGCATGCAGGTGGTCCCGGTGACTGCTATGCACATGTGCACGTGCTTTGCTGGATTAAGGCTCAAATTAAGCTTCAGCCCTCTGCTAAATTGATTTCCGGTGTGCGCTAACACAAGCTGACAAACCACCTGTGTTTTCTTTAGACGTGCACATTTGAAAGAATGCTTTGAGACATTAAAACGCAACATCCCCAACGTAGACGACAAGAAGACCTCAAACCTCAGCGTCCTAAGGAGTGCCTTGCGATACATCCAGGTACGGTGGCGGTCGGGTCCCTGCTGGTGGCCATTGCACGGCGCTGCGTCTGCTGGAACAGAGAACAGTGCCAGCTTTGCTTAAACCAAGTAAAATTTTGCTCTGGATTGAAAAGGAAAAAAGGAACCCACCCTCCTCAGCCCCTCTTCTGAGGGGTCACTTCTGAGCTCCAGATGTCCAGCCCTTTTAGATCTTCTCGGAGAGCTTGCCTCATGCAGCCTCCTTACCCTAGGAATTCCTTAGGGAACTGTAAGCCATCCGTACAAGTGATGGTGATGGACTTCAGGCAGCTTTCACCTTAGTGCAACAGATAACCCGCATGGTCCAAAAAAGGGGCATCCTGCCTAAATAAATGCATGATATGGTACTGCTTTTTGGACTAAGGTGAATTTTAATCCGTACGTTTTGGGGAGGTTTTAGTTTGCTTAACCAAGATGGGTAGGCCTTAAATTTCTCAACGTTTTGATGAGAAGATGTGCAGGTCACGTCAGGTCGAGATGTGCAGAGGTACCAAGAAAGAGTCTGGGAAAAAAGTAAAGATCGGTTTGTATTGTGGTGATGGCAGGTTGAGTGAAATAAGCATCACTGTTTGCTTATCGATGTCGTGTTTGGCACTGTCAGCAGTTTTGTCAACTGACACTGCAAGTTGAGTTGTTCTTACGCAGAGGTGTTCTGCACCCCTGATGTTTGTGAAAGGTGGTTAATTGTAACACAGAAGTGGTTCTTAAGAAGTCCTCTGTGGTGGTGATATCAAGAGCAAGTAGCACAAGTAAAATTTGTATAGAAAATGGAAGCCAAATTCGTAGCACCGTCTCGCAAGTGAAGAGAGCCAATAGACCTCATGTGTTTTGGCTGGGATAAAGAGTGCTGAGCTTTTCATGCGTTGTCAGTTTCCTTCTGTTTCTTTCTGTATTTCTCAGTGTCTGTGAAGTACTGTGTTATTCTTCTCTTCAGAGGTACTGGACATTCCGTGCCAGCACTGCATTTTCTTACCTTTCAGAATTAGACCAGCTCGGCTCTCCTGTGTAGCCTTGACCAGTGGCATCCTTTGCAGAACCTTTGGTTGGGACCTGGAAACCACACAAACTCTAATGGTGCCCAGCCACTAGGGAGGGGCAAGTGGAAAAGGAAAAGATGTGTGTTGCTTCAGAAGGTCTCTTGTGACGTTGTGGTTGTGTTGTAGTTAACAGGCATCAGAAGAAGTTGGAGCATTTCATTGGGCTTCAGACTGGTGTCGGTATGGAGCTGGGCTTCTGTTAGCACTGGGGGGAGGCAGTGATCACATCACCTGCTGGTGCACCAGGAGCTGAGTCCGGAGTCCCGGTGTCCTGAGCAGCACTGCTTGCACCTGGCTCGCTGCGTGCTATGAGTACTGACGTGAGTGCTGGTTCGTCTGCCAGCGTGCTTCTCTCTGACAGAATTTGTATCCTGTGCTTCTGGGGGGCAGCTTGCAATTCTCTGTGAGGATGTCAGTGGGGACGGCCAACTCTTTCTCCCCTCACTAGACCCACTGGGAAATGCATTGAGTTGGAGGCTGCAGGAGCAGGCAGCTCTGGGTGGGTGGGGGCCGTGTGGACGTCCTGCAGCCACGGCGGGACGAGCTGCAGAACCGGGTCAGGGCCGCGCAGGGGAGGTGGGCGGCGGAGCGCAGCGGTGGTGGCGAAGGTCACGGTGACCCCACGCGGCCCGGCCCGGCCTCCTTCCTGCCGGGAGCTCCCTGGCCGCGTCCTCAGCCACGTGTGCAGCGAGCACGTGGCGCAGCCAGGCCTGGCACGCTGCCCGCGGCGCCTCTGGGCATGGCAGGCTGTGCTGCGCTGCTGGGAGCGCCGTGCTGGCGGCGGCCCTGCGCAGGCTGGGGCGGAGTGCCCAGAGCCCTGCTCCCCTCGGCAGGGTGCTGCTGAAGGCTGCAGATGCGAGTGCTGCGGCTGTTTGCCTGAAAGAATCAGATTGCTGGGAACCTGATTTGAATTTTCTGGCTTGAAAAAAATGTATGGCTTTTTTTTTGCTTTGAATTTGGCTTGGATTTAGCTCCATTCTGTTTCACCAAACTAAAGTGCACGGAGTTCAGGCTGCAGATAGGGCCAGGACGAGCCCCCGCAGGTGCTGCCTGCAGAGCGTCGGTGGGGCTCATCTCGATCAGCAGGTGGGAGCACGGGGCTGGCCGAAGGGCTGCCTGCACCTCTGTGTTCCGGCTCTTTGCTTGCTGGGTGCTGCTCGGTGCTGCCTCTGCCTTGCGAAGAGAACGTGGGAGTACAGAAGAGCTCTAAAATTCAACGCTCCTCCTTTCAGCATGGCAAAGTAGTTTCTTATGAAGAAAAAAAAACGGCAACCAAATGAGCCTTGCACGGGAGGAGTGCAGTGCATGGCCCCAAGGTGCTGCTGGGCTGATGCTCTGCCACAAGGAGCACGGCAGTACTGGTTGCTGCGGCCGCTCTGCCTGCAAAATCCTTTTTCCCTCTTCCAGCTGGAACTTCTTACAAATGAGGTGCTTGTCTCCTTGGCTGGATTTGAATATTTGTATCTGCATCAAATCAGATAAGTCACAAAGTTGAATTCCAAACTTCCCGTGGAGCTGTCATTCTAATTTATCCTTAGAGTCAGGCCTGTGCTCTAAGAGAGTAAATTAGAATCTCTGCAATTAAGCACATTGTTACACGAAGGAAATCAGGCTGAACGCAGCTGGAAGTTAATAATCCTTTTAAATGGCGATTTGGCTCCAGGCAGCGTGGGCTGCTGCAGCCCAACTCTGTGGCCTTTGGGTGAGGGAATCGTCCCCTGTGTGTCGTGATGCCGTGTGCTTCAGTCCTTGCATATGGTTGCCATCCATTGACCTCCCTGCAGAACTCAGTGTTGGCACTGCAGGGCTGCTGGCAGCTTCCTGGGTGTTTCCTGTGACACGGAGAAGTGCAGTGGGATGGAAATGTGGGTATCTGCCTGGGGAAAGTATGCCCGAGTGCCCTGGGCCTGGGCAGCCCTGGCGTGGAGTGGGATGGGTCTGGCACCAACCCGGGCAGCAGGAGCTGTGCCACAGTGCTGGGGAAGGCGCTGCCAGTGCCGAGGAGTGGAACGCAGGGCAGGGGGCTGCAGACAGTTCATGGCCAGAACTCGGCGCAGCTGGGTGTTTTGATTTAATTCTCTTTGAAGGGTTCCTTGCCCCCTAGGAAATGTTGTAATCATCTTAGTTGGAAACTAATTGAAGCCCTTAAGCAAGACTGTTTTCTCTTCTGTGTTCTCAGACTGTGCCTGTCGCTATGGTACCTGAACACTTTCCAGTTTCAGGGGTTATTTCCCATTGCATATTTGGTGTGACACCACATCCAGGCGATTAGCTCACTGGGTGATACCAGGACAGCCAAAGCAAGCAGCTTGCAAGCATGGAGCTGCAGCTGACAGACCAGGGTCACTGCAGGGCCCGGCTGGCAGAGCTTCCCACTACGAGCAGAGCCAAGTGCTGATTGAACAGTAACATGCTTAGAAAATACTGGTCAGAACTGAGCTGCCCAGACCTTGTGAGGGGCAAAGAGCAGAATCCTTTGAAGTCTGCAGAGTGGGACACGCTGTGATCCATGCTGCTGTGCACTGCTCAGCACAGTGTTTGGAAAGGTATTGGGTGGAGGAAGGTGCTGTGATAACCGTGCATGGCTTGAGTTGTGCCGGAGGAACATTTGCTGTGCATAAGAAATGCACTTGGCTCACAAGTTCATACAGCTCATCTGGCAGTTGTATTTGCTGCCTGTAGGATTAGAGATAGAAAATAGCTATGAAATGAATTTGGGATTTATATCATGTCTGCTGTGTCATCTGTTCCCAGGGAAAGAGGCAGGAGGGATGTGGTTCTTTCTACCTCAGGTGCTGGGGTTTACATTCTACCCTGCACCCACTGACTGAGCAGCACTGCAGCAAAGCCACTGACACCAGTAGGGACCTCAGCTCGTGATGCGTACCTCAGTCCTCCCTGTAATCACCCAGAGGAATTTTTGTTGCAAAACAATCCATTTTTTTCTGTTTATGTGCATTAAAAAAGATGTGTAAATGAGTGGCAAAGTCGCACAGGTGCTGTGTGACCAGGTGGCAGCCCGTTGCTGTCCCGAGATGCAGACCCTCCAGCTGCAGGAGCTACCAAAACCCAACTTCATGGTGGACATCTGTCCTGGTCTGGCTGCTGGGAGTAAAGCACTGCAGCAGAGCAGCTGTATGTGCTGTTAGAGAGGTGATGCCTTTCTCAGGGGCTGAATTCAGGCTAAAAGAAATGAAGTGGTAGTGCACTGGGCTCAAGGTAATTGACATCTCTTTGGATTCCCAAATAAATTGCTGTATATCGCTCACTTTGAGGGAACGGTGCCCAATTTACTCTTCTGATTACAAAGGCAGGCTTCCTCAGCTGACCTCGCATCACATCCCCACTGTGTCCTTAGCTGTCTGCTGGCAGGGCTACTGCTGCCCAGAGCACTGCCGTTCCCCTTTGTCAGGTGTAACTGCTTTGGGCTGAGATTAAAACGAGGGCAGTGTCATTGGTCTCAGACAGCTGTTTGTGCAAAGGCAAGGAAGTGTTTGGCCAGCTCAGACCAGTGGGCATGGCTGTGAAATAGGAATAAAGTGATTATCCCAGGCAGGAAAAGGGCTTCTGTCCATTCCTAAACAAAACCCCATAATGCACTGATGCAGGGGGTGATGTGCCACAGGCAGAACTGATGTATCTGGTGCCAGAGTGTGGTCTCTACTCTTGTGTGAGAACCAGAGCTCATCTGCACTCAGGCAGGGCAGGCTGGAGTACTGATCAAAATTCATAAAGCCAAACTGCAGTGCTGAATCTGATTAAGTTCCTCACCTTGAAAATATGACTGTAACTGGTGGTTCTGGTTGGTTGGTTGTTTTTTTTTTTGTTAATTCAGTGCCAGCTACCAGCACAGATCTGTATTTTCTGTGAATCTTGTCTGGTAAGAGCCTGAGTCAGTCTGCAATTTCAGTGCCTCCCTCATGTGAGCAGCTCTCACATGCAGCAGCACTCCTTTGTGTGTTTACCTGACCTGATCAATTGATTCTATCTCATCTAATTAGCTTGAATTTCATTGCAATAACTGCTTCCAGCAACAATAGGCTGTGGTCGTGCCACAGGGGTATGGTATCATCTGTAAATTTCAGAAAGAGGTGAGAAATACGATCTTAACTGATGCTTAGTAAAATACAGAGGTTGGAGCCTGCGTTAAAATGTGAAACGTAAGAATTGGGGCATGGGAGTCAGCGGGTGTCACGCCTGCACCCTGAGCACAGGTCACGTTCCTGTTCCTCATGGAGCTGTGGGAGCGTTGATTCGGCCCCAGGGGTATGGTGTTGGGTCCCCTCCTACTGGGGGCTCCAGGCCTGGGGAGCACCTTCTGAAGCACTCAAGGTTGTAAGTGCTGCACTGCCTGGGGCCGGGAAGAGACGTGCTGCAGCCCGTGGGTGTGTGCTCACAGAGGCAGCCGTGTGATGTCAGTGTGGGGGGAGCAGAGGGAGCACACGTGGTGTGGCAAGAGCAACAGCATCACGGCCTGGTGGCAGGGCTTTGTTTGAGGTGTAGTACTGCACAAGTCACCTGCCTTTAAAATAAGGCCAAAACCCCCAAATAAAACAACAAAAAGTCCACAGAGTAACTGTTGGGTTTGGTCTGCAATTCTGCTTTTTATGGAGGCATTGGGAGTCCTGTGGCCTGGGGACAGAGAGTGTGAGTTCCCATTCTTGTTACAGATAGCAAGGTATGTGCTGATCCTCCAAAATTATTGTGAAGTAGTTGGTGACCTAATAAAATTACAGACCAGTGCTTACAAGAAAACAGTGATCACTGTGCTCGGTCCATGTTGTGCAGTGCCATGCAGTCACACTGGCAGCAGCTGTCTTGCCAGACACTGTCAACTGCAAAGCAGCAAATGAGGGGGATTTGGAAACCATAACACAGCAGCTATAAGTTGGTATCAGCCCAATCTCCATTTTGGTGTCACAGCACTGTGATAGGAATGCTGATAAAACTTACGCTGGAGAATGTGGAAATAAGGGTACAGTTTTACAGTGTCCCAGGCTCGCTGTTATCTGTCAGTGCTGAGCGGTGCTGCTGGCCCTGCCCGTGCCCTGGGCTGTCCTGCTGACTCGTGCGGGGTCACCAGCCCTGCTCGGGTGCTGCTGTGACCGCAGGATTCCTTCCTCTTCCCCAGCGCTGCCAGGAAGAGCTGTGCAGGCGCAGGCAGCACTGCTGCTAGCAGCAGATGGGCACACACATCAGACCAGAAAGAATGGATTTCTTTTTCCAGCTGCTGTCACTTTTAGCTGTCTGTCTTGCCTTTAGTGTCATAAGTTAAAAATGCTGTAGGATGTCCTCTTTGTATTTGGCTTCTTTTTGCTCTGTTTAAGCTGGTCGTGGTGCCGTTGCATTTGCTGGGACACAGCAGTCAGCCTGCAGCGTGGTGCACAGTGTTGGGGAGGGCTGCTGTACCGCTGCACCGAGGTGTCCTGGGGCTTTTCCAACCAGGAGAAGGAGAAACATTCAGTGAGGAGTGCAAGAGCAGGAGGGGTGCCTGGCCCAGGGCCATCCCCACAGCCCCAAATGCTTGTATGAAGGCAGTCTTCCATTTGCATGCACGGCTTTGGCTTGTGGCCTTATGCAGGTGCAGGCAGTTGTTTGCAGGAACCCCTGGGCTCTGTGTGCTGCCCTCAGCCCTCCTCCTGCTCCCTCTGTGGCCATGGTGGCGAGGGCAGGAGGTGGACAGAAATCCACTGGTGACCCAGATCTGATCTGTAGGCTGCAGGTGGGGCTGCTTGGACACTGCAGTGGGGAAACAGTGAGGGAGAAGTGATGTGGGAGAATGGGGCACGGGGGGCTGTTCTGAGCCCTGCAGGTTTGGGCTGGAAGTGTCTTGCCTTGCATTTGCCTCAGGACACATCCAGCCCCTGCTTTGTCTGCCACAGCACCGTGGTGAGATGCTTCCAAGAAAAATACCAGAGCCGTGCAGCAAGTAGATGCAGTGTGTCCCCACGTTGATCCCTTCCCATCTCTAAGGAACGTGGCTGTGCTGGAGCGTGGCTGCATGCTGCCTCCTGGAGCTGCCAGCTGTGTGACCGTGCACAGGCTCAGACAGGCTTAGGAGTCCCCAATCCACTGAGTTTGTCACCAGTAACAATTGCTACCTGAATTGCAGTGCTGTTTGTTTTAGCTTGCAGGTTATTGTTAGAGTTATACCACTGACATATTTGCCGCAAGAGCCAAATTAAAGCAGTTTGTTTAGGATAGTCTTCTAAATAACAACCACCACAGCATTTTGAGGTATTTTGGGCATCCGTATCTATTAGCATCATTGAAAATGTCTTGTAATTCCTGAATCATAGAGATTATTAAAAAAAACAACAGCAACCCACAACAAAAAAAAAACAACAAAACCCACAACCAAACTTAACGCCTTGTCATTGCAAACAATACTTCAGTACTTTTTTTAATGCTGGATTTCTCTTAGCCTTGAAAGTGCTGTCCAGGAGCACGGTGGATCTGCTGAGCTGGTAGAGGCCAGCACAGTCCTGGTGGTTGGTGCTGGGAGCAGCCGTGCCTCTGCTTGGGTTGTGTCTGTGCTGTGTGTTCCAGCTGCTTGCTGCGGGTTTTGGCTTGTTGGTTGGTTTTTATGCTCTCTGAATTTATTCTTTGTCTTCCTGATTTGGATCCTCCCTACCTTCTGCCCCAGTGTCTCTCTGGGCTTCGTTTCGAGCTGTGCTTGTGGGAGCTGGATCCTTCTGGCCTGTAGATAGCCTTGTTTCAAGTACAGTTGTGTTCCAGAGGTTGTGGCCCAATGTGTCGCAAGTGCTAATTATGTGCAAACACTGCATGTTTTCATTTCTCACAGTTCTCTGCTCCAGATAGATTTCTGGTTCTGTGAAGTATTTCTGTGTGGATATTTCTCTCTTCTGTGAACTGGAGGGAGCAATGTAGGGTGCACAGAACCGCCGTGGGCACCAACCCATTGCCAGCACAGTTCTCGTCCTTTGCAGATGAGCCAAGGCAGCTCTTGCAGCAAACAGTGTGCTCGTTTCCTGAAATCACAGTGCTCACTGCATGCATGTGAGGGTGAAATCACATCCGAGAATATAACAGCGCTCTTTGGCTGCCTTCCTTGTCCGGGGTTAAACAAATGGAAAAGCTGGGCCACGAGCTGCTGGCGAATGGCCCATCAGGTCCTGCGGTCTGAGGACTGAGCACACTGTGCTGCAGGCTGCTGCATCTGGCAGGAGGTGTCTGCAGGGCAGGGCTGCGTGTGGGGCCGGGCTGGGGCTGGGAGTGGAGCAGCGTGCAGTGCTCGTCTCCTGGGTTTGATTATGGTCTTGGTGCTTGTGTGAAGCATCAGTTTTGATTGCTTAGGAGGCTGAAAATAATGCAGAACCAGAGTTAAGCAGCCTGAAATTCTGCACCTCGTTTCTCTCCTCCCTCCACAAACAGGATTCCTTGTAGGGTGCTAGCAGACAGCAGCTCTTGATAGCCATGAATGCAGATGTTATTTTTGCATGAACTGAGGTGTCACATGAGTGCTGTCAGTGCTTCGAGAGGTGCTGGATTGCTGCTGCAGCTGCAGGCCATGTGTTCCTTAGGAGTGATGCTGTGTGCAGCCTGGCCCAGAGCAGGTGGACCCACGTGGTAACAGCCAGGAGCTCTTTGTGGAGCCACAGAGTCCAGTGTCACAGTCCCTGGGGCATTGGGACCATAGCCCTGTGCTATACACCGCAGCCTGCAAGGCCACATCTGTAAGAGCCAGCCAGTGCTGCAGCTGCCATGGAAACAGAGGATTTTGTTCCCGTGGCAACCAGCCGGGGCTTTCCCAAGAGCAGAGTGAGAGCTCTTGGAGGAGCAGCAGGATGGTGCCCTGCTGTAGGGCCTGGTCCTGCTCGCTGCTGCTCCCCACAGCGGGGCTGTGGTGCTCCAGAGCTCCACGTGCAGCTCTGGCTGCGCCGCTGCTGTTGCTGCCTGGGGCAGCCGGTGCTGAGGTGCACGTGGGGATGGGCGCTGGTGTTCGGGTGTGTTTGGGCTCTGCTCATCGCTGCAGGTTGTGCTTTGTTGGCCAAGGAATCGCTTCGGTGCTGGGTTTTAAAGAAACTGCTTGTTGCACCCAAAGAACTTCATAGAAGATGTAGCAGGATTCAAAGCAGGAGTGTCTGGAATTGATGTGATGGGTGCAGAGCCCCAGAAGTACCACAGGTCAGCACAGCACAGAGGTGTGTGGCAACAGGGCAGTCCCTGTTGGAGTGAGATCCTTTCTGTAGGTCTGAGCTTCATTCATTGCATACAGCAGTCAAAGCACTGCGTGCCATGGGCAGCCCGTGCTGACCAACACTTGGCAGTGTGCTGTGTGGAAGCTGCACTGGGGCAGCACTGCAGGGAGCTCCCACAGCCTGAGCTCCAGAGCTGCTCCAGTGGCTGCAGAGAGTTAGGGAATCTGGTTCAGAATTACAAATCACTTCCATGATTGCTCATCGATGGGGAATTTTTAATCAGTGGATGCCGTGTAGTAGAGCACAACAGCTGAAATATGCTTTAGGAAAAGCTCATAATTGAAAGTGAGTTTTTAAATTGCTAATGTAATGCCTATAAGGGGAGCTTTTTAGTAAGGCCTCTTAAACCTCCCCGATTCCAGCACAGGGTTAGCATTATTCTTGAGGCAGGCATAGAGAAAGCAGTGGGAGCATTATTCTCAATCTTGACATAAGAATAAGCAATTTAATTACAGCCAGCTATAAAATGGAAAATTCTTTACAGTGACAAATGGCCACTGCGGTGGGGTGACAGCAGCACTTTGTTCCTGGTTTGTTTACCAAGCAGTGGCAGTGGGATGCATGCGAGGACTGCGGAGCGGCTCCCAAGTGGGGAGAAGAGTGGGCACAAAGCACACAGCACTGCAGCTCGTACTGCGGCTGGTGGCTGCCGCTGCGGTTGTGTTGGGCTTACTGTAATAATCCGTGTGGGAAAACGCTGCTCTGAAGCTGAGAGCTACGTGCAAAGGAGGAAAATCCCATTCCATGTGTAGCAAAGGTAAATGCAGCTTCCAGGCAGGCGCGTCTCCCTGGGACTGCTCTGTGCTCTGCACAAAGCCCTGCTGGCCTGCATGGCTGAGTCACTCGCGGGCACAGCCTTCGCTTTCAGAATTGTGCTTCCCTTCTGGGAAATGGAAATGAAAGGGATACTCACGTCTGCAGCAGACTGTTCCTGCACGCCCTGCGTGGACTCTGCTCCTGATTTCAAGCAGAGGCTAAACTGCACAAACTGTTCCGAGTAAAATCATCAGCTCCTTTTTACCAGAGCTTGCAGCTCTGTGCAACTTCCCAACTCCCAGCAGCCAACCCCAGCCTGTGCTGCGGGATGCAGCCCTGCTGCAGGAGCACAGCCTTAGCAGAGCAGTGAGCTGGACCAGGGAGAGTGGCACCACCTTGGCAGGAGTCAGGAGTTGGGTTGGAGGCCCCAGGGCCGGGGTGCGCCTCCTGCATCACAGCAGCTTCATCCCTGTCTGCTGGTGAGGCTTCATCAGAGCCCTCAGCACAGCCATTGCTGGCGCTCCCAGTGGGAGCAGTGGCTCAGATGGCAGCTGCAGATCCTCAGCTGTCCTGGACGCAGGTGCCTCTGCTTAGTGACATTTCAGACCTGCAGAGACAGGTGGTCGGCCACTTGTATGAATTCCTTTATTGAAGTTTTGTTCCTTACTTTGTTTCATGTAGTTCTGGTGGGCCTCTCTACCCATTTCAGCTCCAGCCGTAGGTGCCAGTTCTACTGGCAGATCCCAAAGATTTGGCTTCAGTGCAAGGAGTGTCAGTATGATTGCTGCTTATTTTAAAAAGAAACGTGATTGCTGTGACTGTGGGTTGTTGTTTTTCTTTGCATAGAGTTCTGTTGCGATACTACTGCTGTCGTAAGAAATTCCTGTGCTTTGCAGTGTAACAGCCCTTGGAACAAGTGTGTGGGTCTGGCTTCAGCTGTGAGTGGATCCAAAAGCCTTCATCACCACTTACACATGTGGAACGATCGTGTCCTATACAAATGTGTTTTAGTATTTAAAAATGCTTTTTCTTGTCCGTGTCAAAGTTCTCTCTTCCTGATATAAGTGCTGACCAACTTGAGGTTACAGAAGTGCACTGTCATCATGTGTAGACCTATTTGAGTTTGTGTCCCAGAAGCTTGTCATTTTTTCATAACTACTGTTAGTTGGTTTAGTAAAAGATGCTATCTGTTCTTCTATGCCTCATCTTTGAAATACTTCAATTTGTCTGTGGTTTTATCATCCCACATAAGAGCTGAGTTTTCTGCAGAGTTTCTTTCTCGGTGCAAGGATGTGGAGAATTTTCACCCTTCTCAAGTAGCGGGCCAGCTGTTAGTTGCTCTGCAGGAGCACTGCTCTGTGTACCTGCTTGCTTTCCTTAAGTGTGCTTGGAAATAGATATAGTAGAAGCATGTTCTCCTACCTGGTGATGAGGAGAAAGCTGCACCCATTGTGCTTCCTTCACGCCTTTCCAGCAGTCTGCAGTAAGCCTTAATCCCCTTTACATTTCATGAGACTGAGTGCTGACTGCTGATGGTGAAGTTCTGCAGCTTTTCCTATGGAGTTGTAGACTGCTCCCCCTGGAGCTGAAGTGACTCACACCTGACCTAGTTAACCATTTCAGTTTTGGAGACTCATTAGTTTTCCTTTAGAAAGCAGAAAGTGGATGGCCGAGGCAACCCTATAGGTTTTTGTGGCCAGGTCCTTTCCCTTCTGTGTGAACTTGGAAAACGATACCTGAACGCAGCTATGCCAGCATAACTAATAATAAAAGAGAACCAGCAATGAATGTGGCATAATTACATTTGTTTTTTTTCTTCTTAGATTGTTTTTCTTTACTTTATTCTGTCTTTAGACTTTAAAGAGAAAGGAAAAAGAATATGAGCATGAGATGGAGCGGCTGGCAAGAGAGAAGATCGCCACCCAGCAGCGGCTGGCAGAACTGAAGAACGAGTTGAGCCAGTGGATGGACATCATGGAGATTGACAGAATTGTTCGACAGACAGTTCAGCCAGAGGATGACCAGGCATCTACCTCCACAGCATCAGGTACCCGCAGTTTCTCTCTTCTTGTGACCATCATTGTACACCACTGTAGTAGAGGTGGGTGGTGGGGATCTTCATTTAGCACCATCACAGTTGCTCTGCATTCAGAATTAAGTAAAAGGATTTCAAGTGTTTTGTAGTCAATGATGGTGGCCTAATAATGTACTTGTGTAAAGTACACTGAAAATTGTGCATCCACTGTGTTACATAAACCCAGGGTGCAGGTTTGCACATTCATTCTGCTGGTGTCTCGCATGAAGCTCCTTGCTTTCAGAATGTACAGCTACACAGTCCTGCTCATTAAAACTGATTGGTGTATAAGTGTCCTGATGTATTTGTGCATGGAGGTGGGAAGGTATTCAGCCACACAGACAAGAAGGAATTGGTACAGGAGAGGTCACCATAGCATTTGACCAACTTAGCGAGCCTTTACATTGCATGAGAAAGATTCACAGTGGAGATAAATGATGCTAATGAAAATCAAGCATGCTATTCCAGTGAGAAGTTTTTGTGAGGTAGGAGAGTGCGCACTTTCCTCCATACCAGTGACCTGCAGCAGGAAGAACAGGCAGTCATGGGTGGACAGCACCTTGCTTTCCAGAGATCAGAAGGCTGTAGCAGATCGTAACGATTTGCAGCAATTCCTTAAAATCGCAGTGGCGTTAGTTCATGGTGCTCCAAGCAGATGGCACAGTAGGTACCTAGAAAGGGAAAACCTGAGCTTTCTGGTTCATTCAGATTCCTGTACAGAGCTCATCACTTTTGAACATGCTCCAGACCATCTCCAAGCATAAGCTGGTGGAATCTGAGAGTTGGAGAGCTTTGTAAATTGAGGCATCAGCTGTTCATTTCTCCAGCTGGCCTCTGATGAAAGTGATCTCTTCAAGCTACTACTGACCATGGGGCTTGCAAAAGGGAAGTATCTTCCCTAGTTATCCTGCTGCTTCTGTATCTTCTGAGATTTTTAATCTCTACTGTGTGACTGGCTTTAGTGCAGGCAGTGCAGAATGCCCTGCTGATGATCCAAATCTCCTTAAGGTCAACATTGCCTCATTAATTTGTGGGATCAATGGAGACTTCTTTTTCCAGAACCAGATCAGTAAACTTGCTGCCACGATTCTCCATCACTGTTTCCTTCCTGCTCTGGGAGCAGGAGGAGTAGTTACAACTGATAGAACAACATACCAGGAAAAGAAATCCTTTTCCTCTTTGTGCAGAGAGCACTCCTCAGTCCAGCTTCTGTCCGTCTGCCTCAGCTCAAGTTGCTTCTCTTGCCTGCCAAGTGGGATCTCCCAGCCTTTTGTGAGCACCTCTCTAGCTGAGCTGAGTGGAGCCTGCTGTGCTGCGCTGCGCTGCGCTGCTCTCTCTCAGCTCAGTGACTCCTCCTGCTGTCCTCCCTGCCGCTTGTGCTGCCCTGTAGGAGAGGCTGGTTAGCCCAGTTCATGCTCTGCTTATTTATTTTTTTTATGGGAGTTTCTTCATTTCATTCCTTTTCCAGAGGGTGAAGACAACATGGATGAAGACATGGAAGATGACAGGCCTGTGAACTCATTACCAAAACTAGCCCAGCGCCAGCACCCAGAGCTCCTGAAAGCCGTCCCTTCAAACGCTGCTTCCCATCACCTGGCGGTTTTGCCTCAGCACCTGTCTATCCAGCAGAAACAGCCCCCAGCCCACGCACAGCCTTCCATCCAGACACAAGCACTGGTCCAGCCGCAGGCGATAGTCCCAGCACAGACTCACATCGTGGCGGCTTCGACAGTGCAATCGACTGTTATTGCCCACACCGCCACTACCCACGCTTCGGTCATTCAGACTGTCAACCACGTCATTCAGGGTCCACAGACCAAGCACATTGCTCACATTGCACCTTCCACGTCCAGCCCTGTGCAACTTACCACTGCTGCTCAGCCTATCGGCCACATCACTGTGCACCCAGCCACCATCAACCACATGGCCCACCTCGGCCAGCAGCTGCCCATCTACCCTCAGCCCGTGGCCGTCAGCCAGCCCGTGGTGAGCCACATCGCTCACACGATCTCTCACCAGCAAGTGAACGGAACCACAAGTCTTGGCCAGCAAGCGGTGATGGCCAAGCCGGCCGTAGGAACCCAAGTTGTCCATCACCCACAGTTAGTTGGGCAAACGGTCCTAAATCCAGTAACTATGGTAACCATGCCATCATTCCCAGTGAGCACACTGAAGCTGGCCTAGAGAGAATCGTCCGAAGGTGAAGTCTCTGTTGGGAACCTTTCCTAAACTCCGTACATTCCAACCACGTCCGACTCCGCGGGTTGCGGTGCAGAGCGGCGGGGCACGGGGTGGGCCTGTCCTCACTGCCCAGCAGCCAGCCTGGATGGCCAGAGGGGCCTCTCTGCACTTGAGTTTTGTTAATCTGAGAAAACTAAAAAGACAGTTGTTCATGGTGATTTTTTTTCCTTTTATGTGTAATCGGTGAAATATGGTTATGATGTTCTTAAGACTTTAATTTTCCCCTTTTATGTGTTGCTTCTTTGTAGAATAAATCTGCTGATCTCTTTATTGAGACGTTGCGTAGAATGGGAAAAAATCATAAAAGTCTATATTTATATATATGTGTGTATGTGTGTGTATATATATGTATATACATATATATATAAATATAACATTTGAAGAAAGCCTTTTGTAAGGTTGATTATTTTGCAGGATTATTAGTCAAAATTCAGTTTTGGAGGAAGAAGACACAGTGTCCTCTCTAAACAAGAAACTTTACGTTAGATGGTTTGGTGGACCAGGGTACACAGACAGTGACAAAAACAGAGCAAATTGAACGTTTGAGATATTTCCCATCAGTATATTACATTTCAAAAAACCATCTAAAATCACTGTGACTTGTTATGGCATTTTAAGGAAGTTCTCTGTCCTGTTTAATAAAAGGAAAAAGAATACACAACCGGACTTCATTTGTTGCAGTTTTATAAATGACTTGATTTTTATAGCTATGTCAAAAAGAAAAAAAGAAGTATTGTTTTTTATTATTTTAATTGATGACAGTGTTCAGTTTGGATGTTTTTGGGGAGTTTATTGTTTGGCTTGGTTTTGCTAATGCAATAATTGATTTCACAGAACTGTTTCAGGATTCCTCGTGCCAGTCCCAAGCCTTAGATTTTCTGGGTTGGTTTTTGTTTTTGCAGAGGCAGACACTTTGTGCTGGCGACTTACAGTGTGTTTATCTGGCCTGATAACAGTGGAACTTGGGGCAAGAAGACCAACAGAAATTAAGTTAATTTGCTGCATGGTTTACTTTTCTTTGTTAGTTTGTTCCTGAACAGACCACGTTTTAGTGTGGAAGTCAAGGGATTAGAGAAGTGATAAACGTGCATGTGGTATCTTCCAAAGTGCAAGCAATTTTTATACCTTTTTTTTTCTTTTTGGGGAAAAAAAAAAATCTAGTCTTTTGTAGGAGAACGGTATGAGCTCCGTATGCATAACCTGACAGTGTGTCTTACAGACTGCAGTGGGACGTGCACCAAAGAAACTCCGCATCCTAAGCAACTATCTTATTCCATCTCTTCTGGTAGTGAGGTCTCATTGCAGTTAATGGCAAACTCCCACTGAGTCACAAGGTGAGGAATACTGACTGTGTGCTGGTCCCTGCTGGGGAGTTTGCTTTGGAGGTGTTTTATTGCTGACTGCATATTCTGCTCCGAGCACCATTTTGTCTATAGCAGTACTGTTAATGGTCTGTCTGTTCCTTGCACCATTTTGCATGTAGTACTACTCTTAACGATCTCTTTTCCATCTTCCTCTTTCTAAAAACAAAAGCCCTGCAGTCCTCGATGCAGGCAAAATCCCCGCTGTAGCCAGTGGACGTTCTCCTTCAGGCAGGACGAGAGGACGCTCCCTGCTAGCATCCAACCCGTGTTGGAAATGACACCCATTCAGAGGAGGAGGTAAGACAGGCTTCAGCAGCCATGAGACCACTTCAGCGTGCTAGCCAGCTAACTGGTTCTGCGTCGAGATCTTCTGCAGGAAAGCTTGGTCTGTAGTGTGCCCAGAACGCCCATAGGCTCCAGCAGGACATTTGCCTGGCTGTGGATTGCTGTACCAGGGGTATAACGAAAAAAGCTTGCCAGTTCTGTACTGTCTGTGCTATCACTGAAACTGTGCTGGAGGCAGCAGTAATTACTGCTGCACGCAGAAAGTGTGATTGTGCCTTCTGAGTAGACATGGCTGAGAGTTGCATCAAATCTGTGTTTATTAAGCCCTGAGTTGATCAGTAGTTAATACTCTTTTTGTTTTCTTGCATCCTCAAGTTGAGGAAGCTCTTGCCTGTGCCGTTAGCACAGTTCCTGCAGCAGAATCTTTACGGTTTCCTTATCTCAATCACGTTTCAGTAGGTTGTTCTTTCTCACTTCCAGAGCACCATTAATGCTGCGTGGAAATGAGTCGCCAGGTCGTTACTGTCTCTGTTGTACGTCCAGGTGCTCGGCCACGAGAGCCGTGTTCTGTGTGCCCGTGGGACCTTCAGCTGGTACTTCCAGAGGTGGTCATTAGGTACTGGGACAGTCGCTCTTCATCAGAGAGTACTGAAAAATGAACACTTAAACAGGGCCGTCTCCTCAGGCATGGCTTTGCCTTCTGCGGCTGTTTGGAGGAGGAGGAAGCGGCCTCTGCCGTTCTTTGCTGTTCCAACTCGCAGAGCCATGCGAAATAACAAAACAGAGGCAGGAAGCCTCATTTCTGGCCAACGATGGCCGAGCTTTTGAAGGAGAAAAAGCCCAGACTGGGAACTCAGCAGCGCGTGGCTGCTGTGAGCACAACAGCAAAGCAGCACCAGAAGCCCTTCAGCGCCTGGACGTGGGTCCCGTTCTGCAGGGGGGCACAGGAGCAGCACGCAGCATTCTCCTGCTCTTGTCACACGCAGGTCTGCATGACGGCTTACTTCTTGTATCGAAAAACTTTACTCCCACCTTAATTCCACTGGCTTCTTATCCCAGGAGAGCTGACGCTGGCTCGCGGGCAGTAGCACAGCCGTACTAAGCTGCGCGGAAGGTGTAGACTGAGGGAAGGGTTCCTGTTCTCTTTGATGCGGGCAAATGAGCTTTCTGGTGGGTTATTATCGGCCTTTCCCCCGTGGCCGTGGTCCCGCTGCCTCCCTCCTCCTCCCGCCGAGGCGGGGTCACTTCGCCCGGCTCTCTGTCGCCTTCTCCCCCTCAGCGCTGTCGCTCCCCTCGGTGCAAACCTGCCCCCTCCAAAGCTCGCCCTGCCCAGCAGCCGAGCCGCGCTGCTCGCGGTCAGCGCTGCAGTTCTTTGCCTTCTCCGTGGCTGCGAGAAGCATTTCTTCGTTTCTGTTTGTGTTTTAAAGCTGGCCGGCTTCTGTTCTGTGGGACACAGCGAGGTGCAGCCCTTTCCGCAGGGCTGCCATTCCTGCTCAGAAACCGCAGTTTTGTGCTGATGCTCTTAGAAATGTTCAGTACTGTATAACAAGGGGCACTTTAGAAATGTCTCTCCTCCTTTGATATATATGTGTTTTCCCTATGGAGAAAGCTATATATAAATAAATATATGTGTACACTTGGGGATTCAGAAGATCTAATTTGTCCCAAAAAAAAATCAATAAATACAAAGTTTACAAGAAATCTCTTCTGTCGTTGAATAATCTCAGTTACTGGTAACGGTGCCACGTTAAAAAGAGAACGGGGTTTCTCCCGAGCAGCTCCGAGGCTCCGGCCCTCCCCGCACGGCCGCGTTGTTCTCCCGGGGCGGCACCGGGCACCGGGCACCCAGCTCGGAGCACCGGGCACCCAGCTCGGAGCACCGGGCACCCAGCAGCGGGCACCCAGCACCCAGCTCGGAGCACCGGGCACCCAGCAGCGGGCACCCAGCACCCAGCAGCGGGCCCGCCCCGTGCGTGCAGCTGCGCTGAGCGCGGCCGTGCCGGCAGGAGGCCCGGGCAGCCGCAGGTGTTTCTGCGGTGGGAGCCGCCGGCGGTGCCGCGAGGCGAACGGCAGCGCAGCGGAGCGGCACCGCGGGCCGAGCGGGGAGCGTCGCGCCGCGCCAGAGCCGCGCGAGCTGCAAAGCGAAGACGGATCGTTTCCGCGTGGGGCTGCGGCGCCTGCTGAATGGGGAAGGTTGGCCGACGGTGCCG
>JAOWBP010004513.1:4527263-4546397 GCA_028571105.1 Tragopan temminckii | reverse complement strand
TCCTGCTGCAGAGCATTGGGCTGTGCAGGTGCATTAAGCACACCGTGCCCGAGGTAAAGCACACTGGCTGCTCCCAGCCATCTTGTTCTGTGTGCCTGAGCGTGGCCTCCAGGAGGCTTTGTTCCACAGCCTTCCAGGAACTGAGATCATCCCAGCCAGTTTGTAGCTCTCTAGAAGCAGCCATCAACTGCAGCCAGTCAGCAGGATATCTGCAAAAACAGCCTGACACTTAGGATAAGACTTTGAAATAGTATGCCAAAATTATATTTGCATTATTTCTGTCTGTTTGCAAAGCAGGCTAAACTGCCTTGAAATTTCTCAAAATTATAACGTATCAAGTGTTTTGGGATGCATATTCTAAGTGATAATTAGTATTTACTCATGGAATTCAATTAATTTTACAGAGACTGATGAATTTTCCCAGTGCTTTTATGAAATAGATATTTTATTCTACAGCTGCCCTTCCTTGTGCTGCCATCACTTGATGGTGGGATGAAAAAAGATCCCAGCTCTCAAGACAGCAAAACTATACAATCTGAGAGCAGAAATGTTCTTGACAATTTCCTTGATTGCTACAGTGTGTCTTGGTGATGGAAAGAATGCGCTTGTGCTCTCAGATCTCTCATCAGGGATGTGTAGATCCGAATTGTGTAGCTCATTCCGATGCCTGCTTCAAATTTTCCTGCATGATATTCCTAAAGTAAATGTTTTCATCTTGTGCAGAGGCACTTTTTAGAGCAAGCCCACTTTCTGCAGTAGATGTTTTGCTGTGAGAACTGTGGTGATTACGTATTTCAAAAAGGTACATCAAACCTCAGAGAGGCATTATTTTACTAACCACAGAATCATTCATTGATAATCCACGTTGTCTATGAGTGAAAGCTGTGATTAACATTCCACCTGGGTAGATACTCGTGTAGCAAAACATCTGTAGTGATTATACTGCTGTAATGAACTAATTTACACCTTGCAAGTTCTTCTCTGTGCCTGACCTACAAAAGATGTGATCTGTTACAGCTACAGAACTTTGAAAGAAAGTTGCCCAAAATGTCTGCACAGATTTGAATAGGAAGTTGGTCTCAGTTTTAGGTTGGGAACAAATTCTGGTGACACGAATATGGTCGTGACTAGGTGTGTAAGCATATACCAAAGGAGAATTATCTTCGAGTTATGTCTTGCTATTCCATTTAATGATTCAGCGGGCATGTCTACCCGTGTAGTTAACCCCATATAAGAAGTGAGTATTTTTTCATCTTTTTGTTCATTAGTAAGTAGTGACTTCTTTGTGGCTCAAGCATGACTTCTTTCTTTCAAAGTTTTCCACTTTCTTATTTCTATAGGTAGACCAATGTGCAGAAGTTTGAGGCATTGTATTTTTTAAGTTTAACACTTCTTGGGAAACAACAGAAGATACTGAGAAAAACTGTTATTTTTGCAACAGAAATAGAGAGAAAATACCTATGTATGGGAAATTGTTTATGTTCCCAGTGTAAAGCATAGTATAGAAGCATTCAGATTCATTTCTAATGTATATCCAGATTTTAGGAAACATTTCTCCAATACTCCTGTGACCTATATATTATTAACATAAGGAAGAGGGAAGTCTATAATGGCGTCCCTCTCTACCTGACCTTATGATAGCATTAAAAACAAGATAAGCAAATCCAGGCTCTTACGAGTTTCAGTACTGAGAACCTTGGTCTGTTGCAAAGTCTGCACCCATCATAGCAGATTTTTTTTGCTGAAGCTGAGCCTCTTTTCACATTTATTCCAAAGAATGTAAAGTGATGAATGTTCTGTTTCTACAACTAGATGTTTACATGTCTGTATTTATTCTGTTTTGCTATTAACTGAACTGGTCGTCACACACAGGTTGTACAGCGTTCATGCTACTATCCATGACAGTATTATCTTTCTGCACTTCGATTCATTAGTCTCTATTTCTGTGGATATTATTTTCATGCTTACTTTTTGTATACTCACACGTTAGTTCACCATCTCCTTTGCCTAGAGCCTCGGGGTGAAGGTCCAAGCACAAGCAGGACGTCATCAGCATATCGGTTTTATTTTCCCTGCTGTGCCACAGCAGAGGACCTTGCATAAACTTTATTGTTTACCTTTGGAGTGCGGCTTTATCTAACATGTAAGCCTGGCTCATTTGTTAAGTCACAATTTATTTGTGGCTCTTTGGTGTTTTAGTGACTGTGTGATCCGTTTCTGCTGTGTCCAACATTTCAACCACATCCGCTGCAACACAGCGTGGTATCATTTTGTGATGCTGTGAGAACAAGTATTGTATAGAATAACCCTGACAGAGTTTTTAACATTATAGCAATAATTGCATGTATTTCTTGTCATACACAGAGATGTTTTCTGTTTCCAATTTTTAAAATAAATCTATAGAAATTACACTTATTCAAAGGATAAATATACTTAATTTTTATACTTTTATTTAATATTTTTTAGCAAATGATTCCTTATCTCTTCAAAATATTTTCTGAATTAAAGTGAAGGCTTTATCAATAACATGTAAATTCCAATTAAAAGCATTGTAAAGCAATGCAGAGATAATAACAGATCTGCTTCACAGTCTAGTTGGGTGTGCACTTTTTATGCAAAAGATGTGCACAGTTAGCATGCAGATGCAGAGGTGCACTATAGCTGAACGTGTAGATCAGGCCATCGTAGGTTCCTGTAGCTAACTAGAATAATTTGGGTGCATAAGTACTTGATTTGCATAGGAAACTGCTGCAAAAGCACAAAAAGATATTTTAAATCTGATAAGTCATTTGTCAATCTTACAGATATGTTTCTAAGCAAATTGCAGATGGAAGTAAGCTAAATTTTACATTCTCTTTGCAAGCCTTTGTTGTACTTCAGCATCCCTTTTTCATTCATACCTACAGCCTTCACAAATTACACTTTAAAATAAAATGAAAGAAAGTCAGCATACAAACTGCTAGAGGAAGTGATATAAGGATACTTCACAAATTTGTTTATCAAAGTGAAAAAAGCTACTACAGCATAAAAGTTTATCAGTATAAAGGTTGGGAAAAGCAGTCCCAGGCATATCAGTATGAGGTAGCAGTATTAAAGGAGGGGAGCACAAACTAACATCGATGTATACTTAATCTATAGTTATCCAAGATTTGGATTAAACTGCCTTCTGGAGGTTTTTTTAGGCCCTTTTTATATTTGAGTATTTACCTTTGGTCACGGTGATTCTACGTTTAATGAGTTTGTATTTGAAAAAAGACGAAGGAAATCTTTCTGGTGAGGATATCAGTGGAACTGCTGCTGAGTCAAAAACACAGTTAAAGCAAAGCAAATTGTTGCTTTTATAATTCTTTAAATTCCTTTGCTAATTATAGTAACGTGTAAACATGCATGCTATTACTGCTGACACTATCCAATATCCCTTCTAAGTTCTCTTCACTTTGTTTCTTTTCACTTAAAATAATAAAGAACTGCTAACAACAGTGTGACATCGCTTGCGTTTTTTGTGATCATATCCAGTGAAGGCTAGTTTCACGGCACTCAACCTAATATTAAAAGATGTCCTCTTTATTTTTCGTGCTTTTGTAATTTTATTGTTAATATATAGCCCACAGAAACCTAGTATTTGCTTCTAAGTTAAGAGTTTCTTTCCTCTAAATTGCTTTCATCCATACGTATTTGTTGTCTATTGTAGTTCTTTAAAGTTCAGTGTTTACAGCAGAAATCTGTTGCTTAAGATATGTAAAACACTAGGGAAATATTCCCTCTGTCCAGTCTATGCTGCAGCATTCTAAACAGCTTTAATGTTATATAAGATACAAGTACCTTTGTGTTCCGTTTTCATGGTTCCATGAAAATTCAAGTCTCTGTGAAGTTTTCATTAGAGATAAAGGAAAAGAAAACCACGTACAAAATATAGCTTGTGCTGTTACAAGGAAAACTTATCAACAGTTACTGACTTTGCAATCATTGCTTATTCTGTTGACATAACATGTTTTTGTTCCCGACAGGTGCAACAGTAAGCTGTCAAAGGCTGCCTTACTTCTTCTCCAGAACGATCGTAAACTTTATAACAGAAATTACTGGGAAGCTGATGGGGATTTGTAATACATATGCTAAGGTATGTGAGAATCCTGGATAAGTGAAAGACAATTTTTAATAGTATGTGTTTTCTAAGCAAAAATATCTTCCCAAACAAACATTTATCTCTTAAAAAGAAAATGAATGCCCCTGTCCTGACTGTCTATTTAACTAACAGATCTGCTCCAGTCTTTAATAAACTGACCATCTACTACCCTATTAAAATCAGCAATGTTTTACAAAAAAATAGAGCTACTTTGAAGCTGCTGCTTTGGCAAAACATAATTGGAAATGCCACAGTGATGCCATATTTTTTTAAGTTTAGAATATATATTATTACTGGAAAATTCCGATTCTATTTTAGATTAGGAAAGTTTTAACTATTATTCTTCAGTAACATCATGAATGTTACTGGTCTAACTAGAAGGCTTAGGAATTAAAATGGATGTGTGCTGGGATTGCTGGCAGCTTATAAGAAAGAGGTCCAGATGGACAATTTTTCTTCCTCATAGGAAGGAATATTGAAACTTCCCAATGGCCAGGAGGTAGGTCAATCATAATGCCTTATGACTCACGTGCAAAAGAATGTGCCACGATCAATCCATGCACAGATACTCACACACCCTAATGAAATTATACGTTTGACGTATTCCTAAAATGAAACTTTCTGAATGCAATTATACGTATTAGTTGTGCTGTGATTCAGTTTTATGCTACTTAGTAATGAAATGCTTCAGTGGAATTTGACTATTCTTCATAGCATATCTCATGAGGAAACAGTGACTTTAGCTTGCCTTTTCACCACCTTTTTTCCTCTGGAAAAAATCAGCCGTAATTAATATAATGTTACATAGAAGGGATGGTAAAGAAGGACCACTTAGAGACATTGGCTATCATAGTAGGTATTTTCCAGCAAATGCACTGAAAATTATAAGTGGAAGTAAAAAAAATTAAATTTTGGTGAAGAGCAAACATGGAGAGAGAAGACAGTGCAGTGGGATGCTAACTGTTAGTGCTGGGATGCTACACTACTTAGATGAGAAAGAGGATGATTAGTGAAAAAATAAAAGGCTGCAGAGGCAAATAAAGTTGGCTGCCTGGGAGAAGGTGGGATACGATAAAGCAATACTTCAGCGTACTGGAGAAGGGAAATTCTTAGCTTATGTTTACTGTAATTCCATTGTCTTCCAGAAATATTTCCCAGCATTCTTCTCAAAGAACAGACAAGGGTAGAAGAACAACAAAAAATGGTTTTGTGATTGCATTCATCTGAATTTGAAAATCTAGATAAAGGAGAAACATTTTTCTAATAGTGTAAATTGTCTGAAATTTTATTGAAAATGGGACCATAATTTGATAGCACTGTGAAGAAAGTGAGGTTTACTCCCTTAGTACATCACTATACATTTCTATAGATAACATAATTTTACTCGACTATTTAGAGACAATTACATGGAGTGTAAAACAACACATACTTTGCCCATGTGGACATTCAACACTGAAATCTCTAAATGACAGAGGCAGTAAAACATTTCATTCTGTAGTATTTCATTCTGAAATTCTTTAGTTAATCTTTTCTAGTCAGACTTGTCATTATCAACAGTGAAGAAAATAGTAGAAAGAGAGAATGTCTATTCATTTTTGGAAAAGTTACAAATGGTTGACACTGAGCTGCAGTGATGTGTCCTATGCTTTGTTCTGTCAGTAATGCATCTTCTTATGGGCAAACCATTTACCCTCTTCTCGAAATTTTTTCAAACTTTTATAGCAGCTGCATTATTAACTCCCGTTTTTTAAGTTTGTTTATATTTATTCTTTAGTAGATGTCACGACAAAAATAATAAGAGCAAATATTGGAAAAATTAGAAAATCAGTAGTAAAGTTCTAGGTGACTGTGACAGAATAATCTAATTGGTCTGTAATTTTTATAAAGTTAATGTTCACTCATACTCTACTGGCTCAAGTGCTTTCTCAGACCTTGGTTTTAGTCCTAGTGTTTGTTCAGAGAATTTAGTGCCCTCAGTGACTGTATTGCATTTATATATATCATTAGAAAAAGGTAGATTTCAGCTTGTGGCATTTCTTGGCCAGGTTAGGAAAAAAAAATGCTTTGGAAAGCGTGCATTTTCTGCGTCTCTCTGCTGTATTTTCTGCATCCATTCTGAATAGGAAATTAAGCAAATTTTGTTAAATTAATGTGTGAAGACTGAGTCTGATTGTTTTCAGAGCTGTCTTTGAAAAAAGGGAGTAGAATTTTACCCAAAGGCAAAAAAGTAGCATCTAACACTGATGTATTTCATGCAGGGAAAACTTACATTGGCTTCAGCTAGAGCTGCTCCACAATAAGACCCCAGTTAGGTAGTAGCATGCTTTATTGAGTTGTTTCACAGTTTGGTAAATTATTGTGTGATTGAAGAAACATGGAACATAGTGGTCTCAGAAGATGACAAAACATTATTTCCATAGTCTTTGCCCTTTATTTTACATAAGTATTCACTTTGGCTCATCCAGTAATGACGTGCAAGTTGAATTGGGAACAAAGTGTGAGACTAGTTACAAAAATTATGAGATTCCGTTTTTTACTATTTTAATGTATGATTAGAAATTGGTAATCCTTATTTGGGATTGGGAAGAATTTCTAATTGAGACTGATTTACTAAATCTTAAAAAATGGGAATGAACATCTCTTTGATTCATTTACAGAATCCCAGTAGATTTCCATTTGGCCTGGGGAGTTTTCTGTCCCCGTTTTCGGACTTCATTGTGTTATCTGTATTCACTTCTTTATCTTATATGGCAGCCTTTTCATTATTAAGCAGGCTCAGTGAAGGATACACTAAATTAGAACATTTCTGTCCTTTTACAGCATAAGACAGCACAGTCTCTCCTAAGCTTTCTGGTGTACTGATACAGCAGAAGATTTATGTGAGCTATATCTAACATCTAATCTGTAGTTATCTTCTGAAATGCTACATTGTCAGAGCTACTCTTTTACTTTTCAGGAACAAACAAACAACTTATATCTGTTAAGAATGTCTTCAGGAGGATGTAACAGCCAAAGATCCTGACAAGTCAGCAGAGAATGACTTGAGTAATATAATAAGGAGTTTGAGTTGCAAAGTTGTTTCTTCCTATAGCAATATTACTTATGACTCTTCATATCTCAAGACTTAGTATTTGTCAGGCTGATGGTATGCAGCACAGCTAAAAGAAACACCTTTTTTTGGTACTAATTTGACAATGTAACATTAATTAAAAAAAAAATAAAAAATGGGGAGGGTAGAGGGATGGGCAACTGATTGGCATGTTATGCCAGAGTAGTTAACTTGAATATGGCTGCTAAAAATTGAATAATGGTAAGGCAGAAAGTCTGGACTTTTAAACAGCTGTAACAGATCAATAGTTTTTTCTGTAAAACTCGCCTTTCTGTAGGCAACTGCAGATCTGCATGAATAGGCATTTACAGCTGATAAATACCTGTCTAAGAGCTCGATTCTGAAGCTCAAATAAATGCAGATGCCATCAAGCACTTGTCACAGAGGCCATTGCAGCAGCAAACAGGAAAAAGGTAAGCATCGCAGAAACTACCAAGAATTACTTGGGTGAGTTGAAAAGTAAAATTAAGAATGAGGAAAAACATGAATCAGCTGGGAGAAGTGATTTGATTTTTGGAAGGCCTGATGTCCTTGAACAGACTTCTACTCTCTCCATCTCTACCTTCTCTGTCTCCTGATGCAGTGGATATTTTCACCTTTTATTTTAATGTGTACAGAACTGGGCTTTATGTACCAGCATAGCTTTCAGAAACATTCTTTGAATGTAGAGAAAGATCCTTAGGCAATTCCAGCAACATAGATTTTATTTTCATTTTCTGGAGAGAAAAAGAGAAAGCACTGAAAGCAATGATGACAACATTTTCATATTAAAAAAAAAAAAAAAAAAAAAAGTCATGTAATGTATTTCAAATGGCTAAGAACAGATATTCAAAGAAAACCAAAAATCTTTTCACCTTGAATCTCAGACATCAGTCTTTGGATCTGTAACCTGCCAGTTTCTTTTGTGTTCACAAGAAGCTACCTTTTCCAAGCTGCCATTTTTAGTTCTGGTTGTTTTTCTCACAAGGGAATCCTTCCATGCTCCAGGTTAATTATGTTTCTCTCCTCTCAAGTTTCTTTACTACCTAGAAATTTAAGCTAATGCAGTCTATTTTAGGTTTTTAGAAGTGCTCAGTGCTATGATATCTGTGCACTAATCTACATGGATTATACAAATCAGGGGAGATAAGAGGACAGCCAGGGATCATCCTAGAACATAGCATCTTTTGGCTGGCTTGAACAGTTGTCTCCAAGTAGTACTGCATTGTGTTATGCAGAATGTGTACATTTTAATGAGATGAGTTAATCCCAATATTCTTGGAAAATACCTTGATAGTATTATCTGACTTCACTTACAATACTGTTTGTATTAGAGTGCGCAGAGCTATTCTTGGTCTGCCAGATCAGTTAAAGAAAAACAGCTTCTTACAGACAACTGAAATTTAATTCCTTACAAGCTACTAATCAGTCACTGCAGTGAGTGTCAGAAACAAGAAATGACTGGTGCATTTGCTGAAGACACTGAAACAAAGAGCAGTGGTAACACTGGTGAGGTCCTAAAAACTCGCTGGTGTTTTCAAGTTGCAGAGACTCAGTAGCACTCAGCTCCAGCTTGGGTATCAGTATTAGCAATGACAGCCAAGTAACTGAGCTGCACACATTACTAAGATGATGCCAAATGTCAAAGTTTTCTAAAGAATCCCTTGCCCTGCATTTGCTATCATCCTTGTCCATAGTGCAGGTCTTCAAAGATCATTAGCTGACAGCAACAAGTATTTCACCGACTCCTACGAAAACAACTCCTAGGTGTAGTTGTTCAGCAACCCTTTTTCCAGTTGAACTCTCTCAGATTTCATTTTCAAAATAATTAACTTGGACTTGCAGGGAAAGTCTGTAGCCTGGATTTGTACTTGGGAGCAACAGAAACTCCTGCCTGAATCCAGACATACAATAACTGCGGGTTATCAGTATTCTTACTGGAAGACAGACAGAGATTTGGACATTAGAAGAGCTTTATAGTTAGCTTTGTCACCAGAGAAATCATCAAGCATTTCCTAGAATTTATTTGTTTGTATTTTCAGTATAAAGTTTAAAAAAGAACCACAAAAGTAACTTTCATTGCCTCGTAGAACATTTCCCAATATTTGGAATAGGAGAGCATTTACCTACACATCTTTGGTAAGAAAGCTGGAAAATATGAGCAGAATGTATCTGAGGAGCTTAACGTTTCAATACTTGTATACTTTTAAGATTTTGAAGTAATTAATTTTCATGACTTAGCTTGCAGTGCTTTGCTGTTTGACACTACTCTAGAACCCTCTATTGATGTATTTTTGTTCACTTCAGATTTCTTTTCCATTACTGCTTGTGGAGTAACTTACATATATGCAAAATGAATGGAAAAAAGTCAAAATTGTGGCCTTTCTCACTGAAGTTTTGCAAGTGCTAATAATAACACAGAATGAATGGCAACTGTGGAATCTAGCCTTCAGGCAAGAATCCAATTTCACACAATTCTTGTCCTGTCCTTGTTTTGATATTATTCTTAAATTATATCAGAACTTTTTTTCACAAATTAAAAATTAGGCAGCAAACTACCATTCAAAAATTATTGTGAAAGTCACTGACTAATATAAATATTTATCCTTAGTATTGGTAATGATAGTGAGAAGCAAGACAGGATGGAATGGGAGTAAGGAGCTTGGAATATTGTAAAGAAAATAGAGGAGAAGGATAGAAGCTCATTTCCATTTAGCAATTAAGGAAGGGGTCTGTCTTTATCTGTTGCATCAGACAGAGGAAAGAAAAGAGAGAAGGGGGCTGTGAGCTGGGTGTTTCTTTGTGAGCATCCAAGTTGTAGGGAGAAGAATCAGTGGAGGAATAATGAGAAGTAACTGTCGATATCCACAATAAAAAATGTCTTAGCAGGCTGGCAATCAGCTCATCAGAGATTCTGTAGCCCTCGTATTAGCCAGGTGGCCAGTTCCCCACTTAGCCTGCCAAGTGAGTTGATCATCATGTAGGAGCCAGACAGTGCCAGGTGGCCAGATCCATCACTCAGCATCCAATTAACAATGACACTGGTTCCAAGCCAAATGGAAAGGCAGCTCTGAGACAGATAGGGAGCATTGCTGCACCACCAGTGCAGACCCTACGTCAGGTCCAGCTGCCTTGAATTTTTATAGAAAGCTTTTTCTTTTTTTTTTCTTTTTCTTTTTTTTGATTCTTTAGGGGTTTTGGGGTTGTTTTTTTGTTGGTGGTGGTGGTTTGGGTTTTTTTTTTTTTGCTTGTCTTTGAGCAATAAAGCTGTCTAAATCTTCTCAATTTCACCACTGTTTTTCTTTTATGGCATTTCTGTGTCTAAGAGCAGATGTGCCACACTGTACATGATCTGTCCATACTAGAAAGAAACTACCCAGGTCATTTACCTTCTGAGCTACGTTGGAGTTCTACCCCCATTAAGCGAATGCTAACCCATGTCTGGTGCTGGATGTCATGGCACAGGTGGATCTTGCCTGATTTATTTTTTAATTACTTAGCAAGAAAGGATCCTTCACTCGTATTTCACCACGAACCTTAGAAATAGGGGTAGTTTTTGAGCTATGTTTTTCATACTATTTGAACCTTTGATAAAGGCAAGTGTATTTCAAAGGCTTTTTCATTTCATTAGATTTTGTAAGAGAGATCCCTTCCATATGTTTAAATGGAAATATGGAATTTATTTTTATTTTTTGATTATGTGGGTATAAACATACACTTATTAGAAAGCTCTGGAGAAGAGTCAGAATTTGGGAGATAACCCAATGAATGTGATAGTTTAAGTAATCCTATATTTATTAGGATTAGTTGTTATCCACACTGGTGACTGTCCTGCATGAAGCAGCCTTCTGTTTGGCCTTTGCCTGCAGAGTGAAGCAAAAATTGCAGATGTTTCCAGTGTTCTCCACTCCCTAGAAATCAGATTGAGACACGTGAGTTGAGAACATTTTGGCAGTTTTGTGAGCATGTTGTGAATAAATAGAGGTCTTCAGTTTGTAATACCTTGCGTGATATTTAAAAAATGGAGGAAGGAGAATACTCAAAAATGCAGGTCTGTTTAGGGCCCTCTCACAGTCTGAAAATAGTGTTCCACCTTTGGGCTGGCAGTTAGGGCAAGATAAACGGTTATGAATGAAGCATGCCGACTGGTGAGAAGTGAGATAATAGTTCATAGGAATAGAGCTATATATGGCTTGAAGGATGCAGCAGTTTGAGCTGCAGCATCCAGTGACTCATGGGCCACTCAGGGAAGGTGCACTCAGGATAAAGCCTTGTCTGAAATCTCTGTGCTGCCACTGTAGTTAACAACTACTTAAAACTCTGATTGAGAACAAATGTTGGGAGTTTGTGATTGTACCTGGGCAGCTACGGTTAACAACATTTCAAACGGTTTAACAGGCCAGGTAGTGGGTTTGTCGTATCTGACTGCTTCGTTGTGTATTAGTACAAGAGTCTGCGTGTAGGAACAATTGGCTGCGTGGAATGGAGATACCATCTTGTTTAAAGAGAGATGGTGGTTACCTCACCTGGCAGTGAAATAGAAAAGATCAGCATTCATTGAAAGCTCTCAAAGACTTCATTCAGTTAAATCGTGTAATACTTTTCTGTAGCAGATTTCTCAGTGATAAGACAGGAGCGGTGGTTTTGATGCATAATTCCTTGAAATTAACAAAACATCCCGACATTTTGGGGTGAAAGAGTGCATGACTGGCATGTTACTATCTGGAGTTGGCTCAGAGTAGGGGATGCATTAGTCTCTCACCAGTTTCCATAGATGCAAAATGGAGCTAACAATGCTTAATTATCTACTTTATCTACTAAGTAGGGTTAAGGCTGGGAACATTGTGGCCATTTAATTACTCTTTGTAATGAGCTCTGAAAATAAGTGACTTACAGCCAGTATCGGCATGAATCAGGCTGCTGCCGGGCGCTCGGCCGAAGGGCGCAGCCCTGTCGTGGTGCAGTGCCAAACGCCTTGCATCATCCGCTCGCCTCCCCTTGCCGCACACAGCTGTGACAGTAACAATTATGCTGGGAGGAGTGCGTCTATCTGTGGCATTTCCACCCATTTGATCCCTTTCAGACAATCACAAGGAGGTGGGGTTTCTGTCTTGCTTACGTGTCTGTGTTTTCAAATGAGCCTCTCCTGTTGCCGCTCTGCAGTCAGCACACCGCCAGGCTGCTCTGTGCTGCGTACAGCCCAGTGTCTCCACCAGCTGACAGCAACCTGTGGCTTGCCAGCTGCAGGCAGTTCCTGAAATGTATTTATTTCGGAAAACAGAATAACAAGCATTTCATGCTGGCTACGTCCAGAAATGCCTCGCTGTCTTTGCCTTTTCTTCAATTTTTTTTTTATTTTTATTTTTTGTGAAACACAAAGAAGTGAGGATTCTGACCCTTTATATTGTATTTTGATGTAAGCGCTTTTAGACTGCTTCCATCAGAAGGTGTTTTCCTGACAGCTTCCTAAGGGCAGTTAATGCAGCAGCGTGCATTGGTGAAGGCAGTGGTCAACTTTATGATCTCAAGTGAAAAGCCCAAGAGAGATTCTCCCCCAGAGATTTTTTTTGCCATTTTAATTGAGCATTGAATCTCTACGGATGGCTTATACCAGCATGTCACATTGTTTATGCAGGCAGTATTTACATTCTGAACAACACAGGAAAGACCAGGAAAGTCCAACCAAAATGAGTTCAAAGATATTATTGCTTTGACATTAACTTAGTTTGAGGCTTTTTATCAACAATCTCACATTCTGAAATGCCAGTAGCAAAGCTGTTGAGGGAACATGCAATGGGAATCTATACTGGAGCCCAGTCAGCTGCCATCACAGGGGAGCACATAATCCTGTTCCTCAACGTCTGCAACACCCTAGGGTTGTTTTGTTTTTTGTTACCAGAAGATGATAGTTTTCTCCAGGTTGGAAAAGCCTCTCCCAAACCTCTCTTCTCCGGTTGTCAGAAATGCTGACTGCAGACAGGTGACTCCTGCATGGGCAGAAGGGAGTGTTTTACAAGACATTGAAGGGCAAAGCTATTCGTTTCAATTAGAGTGGTTTTCACTGGCAGCAGTACTAAATTCACGTTGATTTCAGTGTATGTCACATGCTATGCCCTATATATTTCTCAACGCGTAGGCAGCGATTTCGTCAGTCCCTCCGCTTCCCCCTTGGAGCACCCATCCGTTATCTGCCGGCAGGGCCGTACTGGAGCACGTGTGATCAGTAATGCAGTGAGCGCAGCTCCGCTGGCCTGGCAGTGCTCGTAAAGGCCTGATGAAACGCAGAAAGCCTCTGCCAGTCACTGTAAACAGTACTGCCCCAAGGCAGTGAAAAATTGCCTGCCTGTTTTACACCCGTGTGCTTTACAGATTAGAATGTGGCTTTAGGTGTTTAGGTGCTGTAAGCTTGAATGTAAGATTTCTTTTGCCCATAATAATGAAGTGGAACTAAATGATCTATTTCCCACTATGCCACAAGGCTGATTAAATAGGAGACTGGAAAAGGAGTTTTAGAGACAACATTTAGCTTTGGGTCTTCTTTTGTTGTTTTTTTTTTTTGACAGCGAATTGGAGAAGATTACAAAGCCTCAAATTAATATAAACAGTTTTCTGATTTAAAAAAATAAAGAAATATAAAACAGAAGAAGACTTAATTCAAACCTTGCCCCGAGGAGCAGGTGGCTCAGAGGTGCACTGTGGACCCATGAAGGAGAAAATGAAACTCTGCTAGGTGGCTTTGTTTCAAGATGTTCTTCTAGCCCAGCTGTTTGTTATGCTGCTACTAATATATTCATCTTAGGAGTTAGGAAACTGTTATTTACAATAGTAGTGCCTTCATGGCTCGTCTCAGCTTCAGAACACTTTGTTAGCATCAAGAAAATTATTTTAGCAGCACTCTTGAAATGGAGGAGTAATCCTTATAATCCTAGCAGTCTTCTGGGAAATGCGAGCAAATGCTTTGGCCCATCACACCTGGGACATGGCAGCCTCACTGCCCAGTCAGGAGCACACAGCAGCTTGTAGACTGCTCTCGTCTCCAGGTCCTTGCAGCACAGAGCCCTGGTCCTGTGACTGTTCTTTAGCACTCCCACATCCTCCAGGATTCCCATTGACTTTGCTCAGTTCTCCACTGAGTTGCATGACAGGAGTCAACTATGAAGTCGTGTGCCAGGAAGTTACGTAGAGAATGCATTAGGAGAGAGAAAAAAATAAGAAAAAAAAAGAAAAATGAAGGTATGTGAGAATACAGGTGCTAGCAGGGTAAGCCAGCCTGCTGCTGCCCAGCTCCTGTGGCGTAACCTCTGGGAAGCGCCTTCCATGCTTTCTAACTCACTTTTTTTTCCTGAAGAAACCTGACAAGAGATCAGGCAAAGCATAATGGAAAAGCTGTTGCATGCTGCAAGTGACAAACCCCAAAGCAGTTTGCATTTATTTTTGCTGCATTTGAAGGCATAGGCTGCATAATCCAATATGTCTTTTATGTCTTATCTTGTATTGTTTCTGGATTGTTTAGTGAGCGTGTCACCTTTAGGCATTATTAATGAAAAACATTTGAAAATGGAACCTTAGCAGGCTGCTTCTTAGAAATAGAAAAGCCCAGACAATGCTCACAGCGAAGGCAGAGCTCCATTCCCAGCGCACACCAGCGGCTGGGCCGCGCTGCCTGCTGAGCAACGCGCGCTGAGGGCGCAGCCCACTGAAGGTCTGTTGTGTGTAGATTGCCTTCATGTAAGGTTTCACGTTGGAACACAGATGGTGTGAAATACAATAAAGCTGTTTGGAAATATGGATGGAAAATAGTATACCGTTGCTTATCTCTATTTGGTTATTTGGTTATGTGCTTATTTACATCTGCACTGCATCTGACATTTGTTAACACGAAGCAAGAAATATTCAATGTCTCTGCCTAATGCATTAGGAATTACTGAGGTTTTCTGGGACCACTAATTAATATAGATTCTTTATCTATTGAGAACAAGGATGAAAGTGGACTTAGCAAAAAATGCCCTGAGGTTAGTGGTTTTGCTTCGGCTCTGTAGTGACTGCCACACAAAAAGCTTTCAACTCTTACTGTAGTTTGCCAACTCTGCTAAGAAGAATGCGAAATTATATATGAGTGTATATTAATTTAAATATATATACACTTAAATCTGGTTTTAGAGCACTTAGGGGAAGACGGGGATAACTCTGACCTAATTTCTCACTGAATTGATTAGCAGTTCTGTACGCTCAAAGTGAAACACATTAAAAGGTGCCGTCTTGTTAAAGTTTCATCTCTGGTGGTCAAGTTTCTTTGAGAAGGCTGTAGTTAACCACTCAAAAATAGATGCGGTAGCAGTCACTAAGTAATTTCTGAGTATTTAGGTCAGTCATTCTCTTTTCCAGTTTTCACTGTTGAGACAGGACCTGGTGCAGGTAGTTATCTGGTTTGAACTCACCTCAGCTTCCACTAAAGTGTGAACTTTGCCATGAAACTCTGTGGACAGAAGTTTTCTTAAAGGCTTTTTCTCTATGGTTCTTGTACAAAACAGTCTGCTTCCCCTGGCCTGGGGGCAGTGTCTGCAGGATGGGGAGTTTGCTGTGTGGTCGGCATTCTGAGCTGCAGCTTGCACTCGGGCTGGTGTCCAGGCTCACAGCCTCGCTGTGCCCGCAGATACTAACCCTGCGAGACCGGAGTGTCAGCAAGGCGCAGCTGAGTGAAGCATGCTGCGATTCCTACAGAGAGGTCAATGCAGGGCTGACAACAGGATTTTGAGCACCTAGCTGTTCCATGAAGTTCTTGCATTGCCATGGCGTACTGTGCAAGCACTAGTTTGCTTTTTGTTTTTCACTTGCACTAGGACATAGAGAGGAACAAATACGGACACTGGATTTAGAGGTGACTGTAGCTTTCCTTTTTGAAGTGAACTATCTCTGTTGGCTTTACAAGATGCTGCTACCCGGTGTTCAGTGAGCTGAGAACCCCGCAGCAGGGCTGGGAACCCCACAGTGGGGCTGGAAGTGGTTATGATTTCGTTTGCCCAGAATAGCGGTGTCCATCTAAACCCAACACGTTCCATAATTCCGACTATAACTTCACTTGAGTTGGGGATTTGCATGGCTTCAACTACCCCATTATAATTAAAGCAATACAATTTGCCTGAGATAAGCTCTTAATGTCATTTGCAGTGATTATACCTGTATTAAAATTACAGCACTTGTTTCAAAATAATTGTGAAACAAATGAGTCGTCCTTTTTAAGAATATTGTTTCAAATATCTTTTCTTCAGATACTTTCCTTCTTCTCTTCGATGTACTGATATTACAAGACCTCTGTTCTGCCTCACTGATGGTCGGGGCTGGGATTCCATGGCTGTGCTCTGAGCATGCTTCACCTGAGCATGAGGAGCACCCTGAGGGGCGGCACACCGGCTGCTGTGGGTGTAAGCCCAGTCTGTCACTGCAATGAGGTCTGAAAGGTGACCTTGTGGGGACCCTGCTCTGGAGTCCCTTTTAGGAATGCTACTCTTAAAGGATCTCGTTCTTTGAGATAAAGGGTTTCTAATGAAAGGCAATTGGATAATTAAACCATTTTGTATTTTAGGATGAAGAAGCACTGAAAAATCATTCTATTACTTTTACAGCAGGAAGTCCCACGAGTACAGACTGTTGGGATAGTCGGTCTGATCTCCATGTTATTTATTCTAGTTGTGTACCATTGACTTAAAGGCAGTGACTACAAATTATTAGTTGTTGTTAATGTTTAGTTCTGATGGCCAGTGAAGTCAGGTTTGGTGTTCTCAACTGCAAAGTTGTTTTCTAATGTTTATCCTCATTTCTAAAGCAAACTCTAATTTATATGTTGAAAAGCTTTGTCTAGATTGTTTTTTATATCTGATTTTGTCATTGGGTTTTTTGTTGCCTTCAGTAAGAAGAGAACATTCCAAAAGAGTTGTTGTTCTGACCATCAATGCTGAATGCTGTGGTATTTCCAAACAGCAGATTTGCACCCTATGCAAAATGAATTACTGTCTGTCCCTTTCAGGAAGGCTGAGAGGCTGCCAGTGCAGGTTCTGTTTGGTTTCTGTCTGACCTTGCCTGAGACGGGCCATCTTTGAGCTACAGTGAGGACTTTGCCAAAACGGAATTTTGTAAAAGTAAGATTCCAATCATCTAACTAGTAGAGCTGCAGGATGATGTTGCAGCCGCTGGTGGAAGTGCTGGGAGCTCAGCAGCGCTTTGCAGGATGCCGGATTCTGTGTGCTGGTTCTCCGTAGAAATGACACAGTACAGGACGTGAACTCATTGTCAGGAGAGCAGTGAAATCTGAGTCGCTATCAGATTTGTATGTGAATAACCCCAAATAAGAATATTGAATCAGGCACTTATACCATATGCTTGAAACAAATACGAGATGTGAGCAAATGCTTTCAGCGTCTTTGAGTATTGTTGCTATTTATTGTGCTCAGATTCATCCTGTCCTTAAACATTTTCTAATGACAAACAAATGCTATTTGAGTTTATGTATTTAGACTGATAGTGACATCCAGTGGTTGATCAATCCAACCACAGGAGTAATAACAGTCATATCAAATGGAGCATCTAAAAATGATGAGGCGATGTTGATTTCGATCAGGTGCAGCCTGTAGCAGATATATGTCACGTGCAGCCTTCTAGGCTTCTGTGACCAGGAGAAACTTGGCAGCTTTGTGCTTGTTCTTCGGGGATGATGGCAGTGAAATTGCACAGTATCTAGGGGAGGAATTGCTTTATATTCACATGTGGTGGTGGACAGCTTTTGGCACAAATCATCACCTGGTTTAAAATCTTATTGTGTTTTTTGTTAACTTGAGAGCTGAATGGTATTTTCTGCACGTTAAGGGAGATTTTAATGACGTACCGTTCACGGGGCTTTGGGACAATAATTCTAATGGCAGTACTGCGTTCCAGGACCTCGTCAGGATATTGCAGAGAAACCTCTCACAAACAGTGCAGTGTCTCCCAGAAGTCTTCTGATATTAAGCGTACAAAGAGTGCAATAGAATAAATGGTTGCTTCCAGCATGAACAGAACTAATTTTAGATGGCAGTGCTTAATGTGCCTGTCAGTACTTCAGAATGAGTGATTAAAGATAAAAATAGATTTATTATATTGTCACTTCTGTCCAGCCTCAGATCTGCAGGAAGTACAGTATCTACTGCTGAAAACACCCATGCAGGACCGCCCTCATGTATTCTGAATGTGATTTCGCAGTGTCTGTTTAGCACGACTAATTGCATTGTCACAGCTGTGAATGTTCCCAGTCCTGGTTACAATTACAAGAAGCACTGGGTAAATTTATTTTGACTTCAGTGTCTCCGGGTTAACTTAGCAGTGCCTGGTGATGTAATAGTATTGTGGCGTACTTCTTTTCTTCTAAGAGACTGCCAGCAGACTGCACGCCCAGTGGGAAATCTGTTTTGTGGGACTGGCGCGGACGTGGGTGCTCCCCTTGCTGGATGCAGTGTGCCCACGGAGCCGTGGGGCACTGGCAGCCCTGCATCCACCCCAGCTCTGAGCCCCTGCTGCCCTCGGCTCGCTGCAGTAATTCCGCAGCGCTGGCGGTGTGTCGTGGAATCCCACGTGGGGAGGCAGCACCGAAGGCACCCGCTGTGTGTGCTGTGTGTGCTGTGTGCTGTGTGCTGTGTGTGCTGTGTGTGCTGTGTGCTGTGTGTGCTGTGTGTGCTGTGTGTGCTGTGTGCTGTGTGCTGTGTGTGCTGTGTGCTGTGTGCTGTGTGTGCTGTGTGTGCTGTGTGCTGTGTGCTGTGTGTGCTGTGTGTGCTGTGTGTGCTGTGTGTGCTGTGTGCTGTGTGTGCTGTGTGCTGTGTGCTGTGTGTGCTGTGTGTGCTGTGTGTGCTGTGTGGTGTGTGCTGTATGTGCTGTGTGCTGTGTGCTGTGTGTGCTG
>JAOWBP010004513.1:4492375-4513962 GCA_028571105.1 Tragopan temminckii | reverse complement strand
CATCCTATTTGAGGAGGGAAAAGAAAAAGGCTGATGTCTTTCCCCAAGTGCATTGTTCTCCTTCCAAGGACATTGTGGTGAGGGAAGGCTGGACAGCAGAGCAGAGCCGGGGGGCTGCTTTGCCTTGCCTTGACTTCCACGCAGCAGAAACTGACCGCTCTAATCTGCATGTGCACCTGGCAGGTCCCACCAGCCTGTCTGTGGTGTTTCCTAGGGGAGTGTGTAGTGACTTTTGGGGTGGGTGCTCTCCCTGCTGTGCTGTACACGAGTGGCTGCTGGAGCACTGCAGGGCTGAGAGTGGGGCTTCCTGCTGCAGAGTGACTCCTAGTAGAAAGGCAAAGCAGGATAACTCCCTGTGGGGGTAGTTGGGTTTTCTTCTCATTGCGTGGAACTGGGTAGACAAGTGAGGAGTTTATGGCAGACTGATTTGAGCTTAAGTACCTTGAATTGGGTAAATGGTCATGTCTAAGAGACGGTATTTGGGTGGGAGGCTCAAACCCTTTAAACAGGAATGGATGCCTTGTTATGATGCTTGGAGGGGGGGAAAAAGCAGGAAAGTGGAGTAGTTTGATTTCACAGCTGATGAAGCACGACAGCTACTGAGAGACAATCTATCCTAGAAATTCATTTCTACCCTCATCAGAGTATTTAACTGTAGCTATGTCCCAGGGCTATTTGTGGTTGTGCACATAGGCATATGTGCTCTGTAACCACAAAGTGCTGCACAGACTTTTGTCCCAAAACCACAGTAAGGGAATTATTCTTTTCCTGGGGCAAGGATAATGTATGTGCAGAGAGACATGAGAGACACTGTTATGAAACCAGTGTATCTGAGACTGTCCTCGTGATGGACTGACCGCCCGCACTGTGAGCTTGTTCCTCTGTTCATGTGGGAGTAAATAAATCCCTAATGCTGCTTGCTGTAAGGGAACAAGGGGCTCTGAACTTGTAGAAGTTGTTACCTTAAGTGCTGGAAATCTATACTTGCCTCTTTTTAACTTGGGGCTGTGAAGAGGTACAAAAATAAGTGCTGTGCCACTTCACAACCATGAGGCTGCCATGTGAGTTGTCTGTATGTACTGTCTTTTCTAGAGGGGAAAGGAAGGTTGTTCTTGGTCAAGATGTGCTCAGGAGCTCTGTGTTGTTCTGTCTGAATTTTGACTTTTAACCTTTTTTTTCTATCTCATGCTGTAGTTCACAGCTCCCAATATGACCAGTGTCCTGGAGCAGCTCAACATTATTAATGGAATTCTCTTCATTCCACTAAGGTAGAGTGTCCTATCTCACAGCATTACAAGTCAGGCGTTCTTTGCGTGCAGTCTTTGTTCCTGAGATGCTATAAACCCAGTGCTTCCCTTTACCTTGGGAGTCATTCTGACCCAAGATGTAGTTTCCAGAGGTTAGGTACCTCTTGCTTCAAGGTGACGCGGTCCCCTGAAGTTATCCGCTATCATCAAACCTAAAATCCAGACCTGCTCCATGCTTCTTAAGGAAATTGCCAGACTTCCTTGAGAATTGATGTGCCCATCAGTGGCCAAGACCATGGTGTGCAGCTCTGCCTGTGGGTTGCTCACAGAGCTGGTACTGCCCATCGGAGCTGTTCTCAGTCTGCCTCCCTGGCAGTGAAAGGGTTCTTCTGTTCAGCTCCATTTGAAGAGCAGGAGGTCTCTGCCCATAAGAAATGAAGTGAGTGGCACTGCCAACTGTAGCAAACAGCAGTGGCTGCCTTTGTCCCTGTTTCACTCCATTCCTAAAGCTGGTCTAACATTAGTTACCGTTCCTGGTTTTCCCACTCAGCCAAAAAGACTTGGAGAACCTTAAAGCAGAGGTGCAGAGACGCCAGCAGCTCCAAGAAAGCATAAAAAGTGGTGAACAGCTGGAACCAGAGGACAGAGCCGGGGAGGATAAAGAAGCTGAGCCAAGCATGCCTTCTGCTGCCATCCCCTTAACACAGAGCCCTGCTTAATGTGTACCTCGCTTAAAAAAGTTAAACCACCCTTTTCTGAGTCTGAACCAGGGTCTTGAACTCCCCTGGAGCAGCTCCTTTTTTTTTTTTTTTTTTTTGACAATGTTATTGCACTGGTACAATTAATACACAATGCAAAGAACTAATCTGAGAAATGTAATCTGTCTGACCGAGCTTGTATCTGCCACGCGAAGGGGGCAGGGGGCCAGGATGCAGCAGCATACGAAAGACCCATCCTTGGTGAGCACAGCCAGAGGCTGTTGTGCCTGTGTGTGTGTACGTGTGTGTGTGCACATATCATCAGTTATTTCTACTCTGTACATATGAATTCCGAATGAACTGTCTTGAGGTATATAACATTTCTCAGGTCATTTTTATGTTGACTAAGGACACAGCTTTGCTAAAAACCAGTACAAAAAAGCCCCTAACCACTGCTCAGCATTCTTGTAAAATGTGGATTCCAAGCCAAGAGATTCATTTCCCCCCAGTCCTTGTCCCAATTTGTGCTAAGGAAAATGAAGCAGCCATATTTGTATCGTTGAGATGACTAAAGTCTGTAATGTGAGTAAGTGGGGAATGTACAGCATTTTCTACATCAGGATATATAGCCATTGGATTCCTTTAACCATTTTTTCTACTTTTGGTTGGCAGTTTGGCAAGTCAGGGTGTTTTGTTTTTTGTAACATTCATGTTCTAATTGTTAAGATACAGAGATAAATATATATATAAATATATAAAAATATATATAAATATATATATGATACTCACAGTTCCACCTCTGCTCTGCTTGCAGCTGAGTAACAGGATACTGTACCCAAAAAGTGAGGGCTTGGTCTTGATGTTTAAAGCGCACAAACTTCCATTCCAGTGGAAACCCGAGTGCCTGGGAGAGACTGGTAATGGCAGCATCCGAGGTCTGAGTGAGGAGCTAACAGTGGCCCTATTAACACAGGGGAGAAGAGGGGAGGAAAAGTCAGAAATAGGGACTTGATCTTATCTGAAATAACCGTAACTCAGAGCTCATCGCTGTTAACCCTGCTGCCAAATGTAACTGAATTGGAATCACAAGTGTCACACAGCCTGAAATTGCTGAGCTTTGGGGTGGGGGAGCCGTCTCTCCCGGCACTGAAACCTGTGGCCAATATCTTCGTAACGAATATCTTTGCACACTGGGTTTGAGATTGTCCCCAGGGGCGCTTCCATTGCTGGCAATGGATGTTACTGAAATGGCGGAGGCCTTTAAATGAGTATGTCTGTATTTCCCCCTCTCCACCACACGTGCATCCCATCGTCATTCTCGATGCAGGCTCCCGGCAGCGCCGGTCACGCAGCAGGTCAGAGTTCACCTCTGCAGACCACGGGATGCCAACGGAGCGGAATGTCCTTTTTTCCCCAACAGATCGAGCTGTAGAGCAACTTGTGGTTGCTAACGCACCCTGCACTGTGCTGACAGAGGAGCCCAGGCTCTCGTTCTGTCTGTCACGGCTAAGGACCCTGTGCTAATTTGCATCGCTTCTTTTACTGACCTTCTGGAGAAACAAGTGCTGTCACTGTACTCTGTACCTCGGGTTCCTGTCGGGCACGGCAGGTATTTGTGAGGGGAGCAAGGCGAGGTGCGCGCAGCACTGAGGCGTTAGGGGTGAAGCAGGAGGAGGCTCCTGCAAAAGAACTTGCTCCTATTGGAAAAATCTGAGTTCCATGGAAAGCAATCAATAAACGACTACAGTGCATCTTTCCTACAAGAATCTTCTTTCACTAGTGTCTTTTAGTCCATTAAAAGCTTTTGAAACTTATCTGACCGCTATCAGTTTCTTTACCATCCCGGAGCTGGACAGCAGCCTGCCCGCTGGCAGCAGCACACGGTTGCAGCACAGCCCTCTCCAGCAATGCATCACTTTTTTCTCCTCCTGAACCCCTTTCGTACCAATCAGAAGGCTAAGGGAGGGAGGGAATTCTTCCCCGTCCCACCGCCCGGCAGGACACACGGTGATGCTCCTCACGGTGCCCTCTGGGCTGGCACATCTCTGCTCCTTGGGGCTCCCCCCCAGCGCTGCCCCCGCAGCCCTCAGCTCGCACAGAACGGAGCTGCAGGAGCGCTGCGTTCGCTCTCCCTGCAGTGAGGTCAGCACATCCTGGTGCTTCTGTCGGTGACAAAACGCGCTGCCCTTCCTTACTGTCCATTTATAGACAGCATGTGAGCCAATTAGGGCCACATGACGGGAAAACCACACACCAGCTGCAGCACACCAGTAGGGCCGCCCCGCACCGCCGCCTCAGCCGTCCTCACAGCGCTTTTCTGAACAACACTGGCAAGGAAAGCTGCAAGGCCGGCACGCTGAGCCCCACCGCTGCTGCGCGGCCGGGCAGGAGCAGGAACCCAGCCCCGCTCAGCATTAAAGCCAGCAGCGCTCCTGACCATCGATGAAAGCAGCTTCCTAAGTCAGCATACATCCTCAGTAACATCCGACCTTGGCACGCAGCAGCAGGGCCTTGGGGCAGTCGCTGTGCGCCCGCGGCACCACCTGGACTGAAGGGGGGCAGCAAAGCAGGCGTGCAGCAACAGCTGCTGGAACAGCACCGTGGGTTCAGCACTCTAACTACTGCATCCAAGGAAACGAAAACACATCTAGTTTTATATGCATTTAATAGTTTACCAATTGGTACAATAAGATTTTTTTTAATATGCAGAAAACATGAATAAATTTTGTTTTACACAGTCTGAGAGCAACAAATCTTACTGTAAAACACAGAGCAGTATTATATACATTCCTTTACTATTTTTTGTTGGTTTTTTTTTTTTTTTTTTAAATCGTGTCAATATCTTTAGTTAACTCCTACAGTCTGGGAACTGTTTTCTCCAATTGCAACCTGTAACATCATTCTTATGGAAAGAATTCAGCGTTTGCCTTCAGGTCAATGTCAGGACCAGCTCCTACAGCTCGAAGATGTCGCTAACTTATCTTCAGGGTGAGTCTGGGGAAGCCTGAGTGCCAGGCGGGACAAAAAGCAGCTACTTACGTGACACAGTGGAAAGATAGAAAGGCCAGTTGAGCCCAGGTGTGACTCGGACATCCACCCCAACCTTCCCCACTCCTAACATCTTTATCCCTACCATTTTATGCACGTATTCTTTGCTAGAAGATTCTATTGACTTCTTTTTTTAAATACGCTGGACTTAATGTACAGTTGGACAGCAAATAACTCATTCTAAGTGCGTTTTCCCTTCACTCAACTTAGTATCTTTTCTTTATATTCAAATCATTAAAAGGATTATCAAGCCACCACTGTCTACAGAAAAGGAAAAAAACGAACAAAGTCTCTTTCTCTTTTAAATAGCTTTCATGCGAGCCAAAAGCTATTTAAGAGTGCTAGTGTCAGGCAGCTCACGTAAAGACAGGAGGAGCGCAGAGGAGCAGCAGGTGCTGATGGAAGGAGACGCGCGGTGTGACAGCAGCCACAGCCCCCACCCAGCACCACGCAGCCCAGCACAGCTCACTGCAGCTCCGGCTTTCTCTTTACTCGGTGCCCGGGCACACCATTGGTCACACCACACACAAAAGCAGGACGGTTTTCTTAAGTCTTCTAAAGTGCAAGATGCGATAAAACATCACCTCCAGATTACGTCTGAACCACAATAAACGTTGCACTTTCAAGAATACATCTAAGACTTCCTGGGCACATTACACGAGTGTGGCACTGGAATGTCTGTCTGTTAAGCCAAGCTGCAGTCTGTATGGTCTGTGTGTAGCATGGTTTAGATGCAGGTATTTTTTAAGCAATGCCGATTTTAGTACGGAAAGTGACAAAGCAGCAGTGAACCTCTTCAACCCCCAGCAGTTTGCAAACCAAACCAGTAGCCTCGGCGTATCACAGGAAAGGCACAGCATCAGGCAGCTGACAGAACATTGCAAACAGTGAAAAAGTTCAACACAGTGTAACACCACGGAGCAACACTGCAGAAGAGCCTCACAACCCCACCTCCTGCCTTGTGGGTTCAGGTTTTGTTTTTTGTCTAAACAGGGCTTTCACTTTTGATCCGTTCAGGACCATCCCTGAGATTATTCACTGCTCATTAAAGGAGAAGGCTGCAAATTGCACTGCAGAAGTACTCGGCAGGGCGCTTCGCACAAGCAATGAAATGCTGCTTATGTTCGTTGTTTCCTCCTGCAAACAGCCCTACGCTACAGCGAAAAATGCAGCAGACAGTTTCCACTCAACAGGTACCTTTAGTTTCTCAGTCATGTTTATGAATGATGTACACAAGTGTGGTTTTCATACTTAAATAAGGTTTCTGGGCTCTATCAGGAGCTGAACTGACCGACTCCTTCACCACTGCAGTGCACTGAGGAATTTTAAGATGCGCTACTGTGTATCTGAGTTCCTGAATAGCACAGAGCAGCAAATTCTTCCAGTCCACGCAGCTAATGAAGATAAAAATACTTTACTTCTGCATGCCGAAGTGCAGAAACACACACTGGAAACGACATAAGCCACTGGATTTGAGAGGACTGCCTGAATCTTACACCAGCTCCAAACCCCACACATCAGAACCCCATTTCCTCACCGCTTCCAGGGGCAGCTCTGCACAGCAGCAAACTGAGCTCTGCCTGCACACAACGGGTCCTCCTGGGACAACTGTAGGAAATCAACACCGCATCCCGCACACCTCGGACCTTACTTTTAAAAGGGACAGTTTTAAAAGCCATGTATTAAACAAAATGAGTAAAAAAGCACAACTTCACCTGTTAAAATGTCAGACCAGTATTTCATCATAGCAGAAATTTTAAAGGGGATTTTTTAAAAGACACTGTTAGTTCAGTAAGTATTGGAATTCTTAGTTCTCTATAATGGAATTTGTCACAAAATGCTGATTAAAATATTAATTTATATTTTCTTTCACTTCAGACCAAAGTATGTAACTCCTGGGACATGCAAATTAAAAACTGACTCTACCAGACAAGGCAAAACACCAATAACCAAGCTGGGCTGCTTTTGTGGATAGGATTTGGTTTGTAGTTGTTCACTTGACAGCGTAATTCCCCCAGCTGGGCTCTGTTTTGCTAATGGCATTTTGTTTTTCTTTTAGAAGCCTGTATCAGTTTGTATCTGCCATTATAATCTGATGCTCAAGGTATTTAGTGCTTTCTTTAAAGCATTTAAATACTATACCCAGAGATATTTCTTCATACGCAAACCACAGTAAGTTTTTATTTAAGCCACACTGCCTTGTCAAGGTGAATATAACCTCATATTCAAAAGGGTTCCCAAGGAGGCATTAAAGAAACCAAGACAGCTTCGTATATCCCAACCTCCTGCACGTGAACGTAAGGGAAGTGTACTTTGATACTGTTGTGTAATAGGAATTGCACATCTCTAACAAACATTGAAAGCAAACAGCAAGTTGTACCATGGCAGTCATTTGGGAGATTAAGCTCTATTGGAAATCAGATCACTAAATTCTAGTGGGATGGAAAACTCCTCCTGGAAGTTCGTCTAGCATTAAAAAAAAAAAAACTGGAAAAAAAACCCCACATTTAAACTTAGTTTAACAGCACAGTTTAACCACTGAATGACCAAATAAAAAATAAATACATTTATCACATCAGCTGCTACTAGGATTTGTTGTCTTATTTCAGGTTTACAGTTAGTCATATAAATATACCAACCCTTGCGTGATAGGAGGCCAAAACAAAGTGTATTCTGTTGATTTGGCAAATGTTTCATGACAAATATTCCAAAGTTTAATTAATTTCCATTAATTACATATAAGGTTCAGAAGATTCTGACTTGCAGCCTTATTATCTAGTACTCTTAGAGAAGATTTATTAAGCACACTTAAGTGATGTTACATAGATACACATTTCTGAAAGAGCCCTACAAAACCTTTCCCAAATGAGGTCACCAATTCAGGCACCAACAGACAGCAGAAAGAAAAACAGGTATAATTATCCGACACAGAACGACACTGTCAACTATTCAGTTAAGTGCCCTATTTCAATCATCAAACTTCTGCCTTCTTAGGTCTGATGTGACCAATGCCAGCCCATGTTCTTAAACCTATGGTACTTCTAGACAACGTATGTAAATTTACAGTATACAATTTGGATTCACCATGCATGAATACTTTGTGTGTAACATTTAATAAGCTCAATCTACATCCAGAATAATTTACATGAAAGGACAATATTTATTTAAACAGAGCTCAATGGGTAACCATGGTATCTGAGTGCATCCAGAGGAGAAAGGGGTCAAATGTGAAATCAATCAACGGCACTCCCACACTTTTACTGTTTGATCTACACTTCCAGTAACCACATATGGTGCCGTCTTGTGGAAATCTGCGAGGAAAGAAAAGGGTACATTAAGAATGAGTGGAACAGTTTCACTCTCTTACTGATTGCCATTACTTCTTCCCCAAAAGCAATACCAGCTCAAAGATTAAATTTCAAAGCTCTGCAAGTTTGTAGTTCTGAAGGCAAATTCGCTGATGTAGAGTATAAAAATCTCTTTACAGTTTGGTTATAAAAGGTTTTGTAGAAAGGAGGGAGCTAACAGCTATTACAATCTGGTAATGCCAACCTACAATGCCCAGGAATTCAAGTTAAACACTTTTTCCTGGCTTTTACTTTTTCCCCCTTGCTCACACCCCTCCTCCTTTTGCCTAGCAAGTGTTTGTAACACAACACTCCCCAAATCCCCGCACACTCAGCAGCGAAAGCTTCCAGAACACCCTGGCAGTTAGTATCTTTATCTCATATGCAACAGTGGCAACAGAAAATTCCTGAAATTCTTATCTATCCGTATTTGATTAAAATACAGCACAAAACATCATGGGAATCACAGAACGTGAATGCCCAGCTTGGTCCTCAGCTGGTGAAGATGCAGAAGAACTCGTCTCTCTGGTTCTGTACTTTGAATCTAGTACTGGGGAACAATACATACCCAAAGAGGTAACAAAGTGTTCGTGCGCATTGAGGGTTTTCATGCAGCGTTTGTTCTTGAAGTCCCAGACACGTAGAGTCTTGTCATCAGCACAGCTCAAAATAAACTTTCCCCCAGAATGGAACAGAACGCCACGTACCCAGTTATCATGGCCCACCTTATGCACAAGGAGACATCAGTGAGCAGATGCATGTTTTAAGGTCGAACAGACTACAGTTTATGCTATGGCAAGCCGAGTAACTCTGTGCCCTTTGCCTGTAGTGACAGCATTTAGCATTCCAAAACTACTGGAATTCAACGTTTATCTTCAGTTTCTATTATTACATGTTTATCAGCACTACCAACAATGCGAGTTCCTGTCCTTGAAGGCAAGCAAACAGGAGTTCCCATGTGATCTGCACTGATTCTCTTCCTCACCCCCTGCAATAACAGCTAGTTCAGTCTGAGCACAGGCTGGAAAACAGCAGCCTGCAGGACAACCACACTGAAAGAACAACATTTTACTGAAGACAAAATTCAGTTGATTACCAGCAATTCCGTGGGAAAGGCAAGTTCCTTTCCAAGAAGTACACCACAGTACTCCTGCATTTATACTACATATTTCGAGATTCATTATTTCTTAATAATAAAAGCTGAAATACAGAAACCATTAAAACTGTAATTCCAGTGCATGTCTCATTTCAACAACTCTAACTCCTCTTCAAAACAAACACGTAAGACAGTTTGCTCCATGAAAGCTGGCATTACACATGCAGCTATCACCAAAGAAAAACACCACCAAACTTACAAGTGTCATAAGGCACATGCCAGTGCTGATGTCCCACATCTTTATGGTCTTGTCTCTGGATCCAGACAGCAGAAAAGGCCCAGGCTTACCACTCTTCTTAGTCTACAGAAAATTATGTTTTCATTATGGCACATAGAGGGGGAATAAAGGGAAGAAAGCAGATCCTAAGTGCTACTACTACTTAGAAAAAATAGATAGTATGATAACTAACAGCATATAAACACAATACCAAAGCTGGGATTCACAGGCATTCTGTTACTAGTAGTATGGAAAAAAAAAAAGAGAAAGGAATTAAAACTATTTAAACAGATTATGTCCCACTGATATACCAAGACAAATGAAATACCCTGAATCCAAGCTTTCCACCTGCAAGACATCTGCTTTGAATACACCAGTAGATACAGTCCAAGAAGAGTCACACATCTCAGAACAAAAGCATACAAAGTTCAGACATACCTTCGTGTTCTTGTCCTTTACATAAAGTAATGAAGTAAGTTCAACGGTTTTGGTAAGTCCCTACTCTGAAATTATTTCCATTTGTAACCATGCCAAGTAGGAACCAGAGACTCAGTTCCCAGAACCTGAAATCTTTCAACTGCGATGTTAACTTTAACTTGCTCCTTGCCCAAAGCTAAGTATTACAGCATGATGTATACAGCCATCAGACCAGCAGAGGGCAGCAGACACACCACTTCAGGTAATTACCACTGCTTGAGGAAGTAAACATTTGGAATTTACATTTCATTGTTTTTAATAAAAAGACTGTAAGGATCTTTTAAGGATGCAAGTAAAATTTGACTGAAATAATCTGTTCAGTCCATGAGTAGACAAGTTCCTGCCTCTTTGTTACAGTTTTTTTAAGCTTGACATTATTTTCTTCTACACTGTCATCCTTAAAAGGAAATCTGTGTGAACCTCTGGTGAGCCTTTCTTCAGACTTGGTAACCAAGCCAAAGAATGTGCATCCATGACCATACACATGGAGACTTTTAAGAATGCCTCCTCATATCATTAACTTTCTACACTAGGAAACTGAGGTCAAGGCTTAATTTAATTTCAACAGCAGTATACCCAAGGTAGCTTCATTTCTGCATTTTTAACTTGCTATTCCCCTCCCCACACCTTTCATTGCCAAATAATGTGAACATTACGAGGATACATTAGCTAAGCTGCCTTTCACATTGCTTCATAGAAGTATGTCAGTGCAGTTCAACTCTCAACCTTCTCAGAAATAGAGCCTCTCTCTAAATGTCCCTTTCATTAATGCACAGGTAGGGCCCTACTGTTAAAACACAAAAGCACAGTGCCTACAAAGCCAAGCTGGCTATTAATGGTGCAACAAGTATAAGCAGCAAAAAGGAAAAAACAACCACCAACACTCAAAACACCTACTATGCCTGTCAAGTGCTTTGAGAACAAAACTGAGAAGTTATATATTTATTAGCACTGGAAACATTACCTCCGATCCTGTAGCTTCTGATATGGTGGAGTATGAGCTCTCGGGAGCCCAGGAAATGCATTCTACCACATGCTCATGTTCTCGGAGCTCAGCTTTGCATTCCTTTGTTGCTACCACCCAAACACGCACTGTCTGGTCATTAGAACAACTGGCAATTAAGGTGCCATCCTGGTTAGGCCGCACCATACGCACCCATTCTCTGTGACCCGTGAAAGTCTTCACACAGTAACTATTCAAAACAGAGAAATACAGAATGATATATAAGCACTGCAATGAAGCCACTACACATGCCTTTGATATTTAAGGATGCCTGATCTAATCTCAGAAGTTAAGCTTTAGCAGGCATATCAGTCCTGGCTGATGTACAAGGCTGTAAAGCAGTTCATGGGGAAGAAGCTTGTATGAAAAAAGAACAGTTAAGAGCCAGCAAATACCTTTTAAGGGAGAAAATAGGAGGCTGCTAACATTCCAACTTGTGTTAAATAGGTATTTTAAGAACATACATAGATTTACAAATCATTCAGATAGCCTTTACACTCAACCTAGAGTAAATGGATGGATCAGAGAGGATAATGAAACAGAAAAAAATCTTCCTGTGTCAAGAAAGATAGATTTCTCCTTCTCCTTGTCACAATCCCTTCAAATTTGCTATTAGTCACTAAATTCCTACCTGGTCTTGAGTTACAGTCTTACAGCTCCACAGCTCCCAGAAAGATAAAATCAGATACTTTTAATGGGTGGCTACTAAAACCCTGCACTTATTGACTTAATGCAGAACCCTTCCATTTATGACTGTGTCAAGGTGCACGTGGTACATTTCCTATTACAAGTGTTTTCTGCAGGTTTTCTTTAGGCAGTGATGTTCACCCAGAACTGCACTCACCCTGTTTGAACTTCCCACATTTTGATAGTTCTATCCCTTGAGGCAGAAACTATATGATCTCCATTGGGCATGATGGCTACCGAAGAAACATTATGATCATGACCTAAAAGGAAAAGCAAACTTTTATTAAGTGGTACTGTAATATTGTAATATTGCATATAGGACCTGCTATTCATTCATCTTGATCAAGTAGCTACAGCAGAAGCCTTTAGCGTGCTTTATGGAATAATCACTGAACATAAGTCCGCACCTTTACAGAAGTCATTTATATTTTTAGAAACCATGCAGTCCAGCCACTGATCAGCTTCTACGATTGTTTCAAAAAACATCTTTCAGGTGTTTTAAAAGCAGACAATCAGCACTGCAAGCAACACTTGCTTTGTAACAGTTGCCAAACCCCGCAGCTACTATGGCTGTATTTGATATTACCAGGTAAGTCTGATTGCAGTGTTATGAAGTGTTATGTATCAAAGGAAAAGGTCTTTTTCTTTGGTATGTGTGTGTGCTTATTCTTACAAAAATTCTCAAACATTATTACTGCTCATCACTTCTACAAGATGATACTAAAGTGAGATAAGCAGTACAAAAATGTTCTTATATCGACACCATAAAACGATGAGTTGCTGTCAATAACTGAATCCATGTGGTGGTTGTTTTACTTCCCCATTTTTTCCCCTATGGCTTTTGATTCTAATGCAATGGGTACACTCATCTGATATCAGACAAGTCTGAAGCAAAAGACTGTACAGTATACAGAGAACACTTTCCATCCTGTTTCCTTCTTGAGTCAGCACATTCTGGAGGGGTGCAGATGAAGACAGCTTTCTAGCGATCTGACAGAACAGTTTCTGTTATCTAGTAAGCATTTAATTTTCAGTGCTCAGCTCCTCTATATTTGCCATTACATTTCAGTATCATTATGGGGTGCTTCCCCACAGCATTGTGCATAGCAGATCCGAGATGCTATTTCATTCCACAGACGCTGAACATATACTCCATTTTACAGAACACTTTAAGCATTAAAAATATCCCCTTTCTTTTGAGTAAAACTCTGGTTTATTTCCCTTTCCACATCTGCAGTTTTTCTCATTCATAAAAGCCAAAACACCACAAAACAAAACCACACCTTTACAGACTGTTAATTTCCTTTAAACCTTACCATGCATAGTTCTGATGCACTCAAAGCCCTGGAAATCCCATAGCTTAATGGTCATATCAGCAGAACAGGAGGCCAACAGTTTGCCAGTGTGGTCAAAAGAAATATCTTGCACAGAGTCTGTATGCCCCTTAAGGGTTCGTTCGAAGTCTCCTGTCTCATAATCCCACACCTGACAAGCAAACAGAAAATCCATTAACACTAACGTATTATTACTCCCTGTATTCTCCAGCCTTACATTTGCACTCTGCAAACCAGTCTGGCACCTTATTCAATAATTAAATGAGCAAGAAACAAAGACAGACAGACCTAAAAAAGCCTAGCATCATAAAAAAAAGCACTGTTTTAATATGATCATTACCTATATATCCTACACATCTTTCTATATTGTTTCCTCAACTCTGGTACACAGCCTGTTTTCAGTTAGTGGGTGAAGCACCTTCAACAACTCCCCCTGGTTTCAGAAACTACTCACTGCTTCAGAATCAAGCAGCAAACACTTGGTCTACTGCAGGGCAATAACCAGAATACAATGGTTCAGGGACGAGATCCCAAATCACAACTAGGAGTCCGAAATACACATATTAGCAAGATTACAGATTTGGAAAAGGTTAAACAACTGTCTGCAGTTAATAACTTCAAGATGGATGAAGTCCCATTCCCACCTCCTATTTAAGTCAGTCTTCTACCATCTAACCACAAACAAAAGCCTTTGAAACAAAACAAACTTCTACAGATTGTATTGTGGGTCTCCAAATACAAAACTGGCATTTCATTTTTAATTATATCCTGAATAAAACAAAAAAAGCCCACCATCAACAGTGAAAAAAATCCACCATCCCCAGCAGATTTCAATCTCTGCGAATGGAACAGTTGAATTACGCTATGCAGCTAGATTTCAATAGTACAGATATTCATTCACAGTATCCATAAGAGTAAAGAAACAACCAAGCTAGTCAGGCTCCTCTGAACCATCCAACAAGCAGAGAGCTGTCTCTGCTGCAGAGGACACAGTCTGCTTGAAGAAAAAGAAAAGACTATGCTTCCTATCTGCCACAGAAACAATGGCATCAGGGTTTCTGCGTCTGATTGCCACTTTCTAAACCTTCTCCAGCAGGTAGTCACTGTCAGAACAACTCACATGTCTAAGCACATTACTTTCAATACTTTTCAACCTTTGTAAGGACAACATTTTTTCAAATAGCTTTCAAAGCAGCACAGATGACAATTTCTCTTAAACAGTGACATTCAGAGGGCAACAAAATGCACAATTACATCTTTACTTGGTGCTAAAATGAGAAACTACTTGCCTACCACAATAAATCTGTTCTTGTCATTGTACGCTGCAATAAAGGTGCATGAAGATTATTTAGAATTACTGAAAGTCTCTCCTAAAACTCACAGCAACTTCACGGGACCTGCATATGCCACTTAAAATAAATGGGAAGAACCATTCTTCAGTTAAGGATACAGCTGCACAACCACTCTACCTAAGCCTTAGATGACTTGAGGAAACCGTCTTCCTCCTCTCATCTCTGCATGCTTTCAATGCCACTTTCTCTTACTGAGCAATCAAAATGCATTCCCCCCACCATTCACTGTTCCAGTCCCTAATCCACAGTAGCTCAAGTATTTATTTTCAAGTCTAGTAAAACATACTTGCAGATAGTAACTGGACCAGCAAAAAACCAAAATTCATATAGTACACCAGGAATCATATTGGAAATAACTGTTCCTAATGAAGCTAAAGCAGAATCCGAAGCAATCTTTCATCAGTACACACACAAATCAACACAGATTCCCATGAAAGACTGGTGCTACATTCTGATCTGCTTCGTTTAATTTTCTCCAGCAAGCACATACCTTTATTGTGGCATCCTCTGAAGCAGAAACCATTACACTGAAAACCGGATGGAAAATTACTCGAGTGACAGGACTCCTATGTCCACTCAAAGCATACTTCTCTGGAGGACGAGGGATCCACTCCTTAGGGTCTCGTTTCTGACCAAGAGGTCCACCTGATGTAAATTCTTCCTTAGCTTCATTCAGCTTCGATTCTAATTCCATTACCTAAGTTTATGGATTTTAAAGAGACCATTTATGTACAGCTTTACACCAAGATGTAAGCCACCTATAGTCATTAGTACCCCAAACTCACAGGCTTCCAAATTCACAATTTAGCACAGACTGCACAGATCCAAAACAACTAACAACAAGCTATAGAGCTGGTATTTCTGAATTAAAAAAACCATCCATACCTAAATTAAGCACTTCTCCTCCAACTTCCCAAACATTTCTGGCAAGAAAATAAAGTTCCACCAAAACATATCACCTAAATACTGTGCAAAGATGTACAAGCAACTGACTCAAAAGGGATAGGGCTTTTGTGTGCGTTTCTTGCTTATTTGGGACTTCTGATGAACTACTGAGGGCTTTTTTGTTAAAAAAAAAAACATATCCTACTACTGCAATTTGCTTTTTTGTATCCCTGAGATGGTGTGTGTGTTAACTAACAGCAGAGAAACTGAACGTGTGATACAATCTTACGTACATTGACCTCTATAATAGATAGGCCGTTATTGTTGGTCCACTTTGATTTTTAAGGCTTTTAATGCCCTCCAGACCCACTGAAGCATTACTAAAAAGAGTTTTGTACCATCCATTCGCAGAAGAATCACATGCTGTAGTGCACTGGAGTTAATGGTTTCTTCCCTTTAATGTAATGGCCAAAGACATCAGCAGCATGTGTTACTTCTAACCGAGTTAAGCCTTCTGGAGACAGTTATTCAGTCTTCCCATTCGCAGACTGCCTTAGGGCACATCTTTCCTTTTCCGCCTCAAATTGTACATACAACCCATAAACTGAAGTAAATAAATGTTCTTGAAGAAATTGAGAGGATGTTACTGCTAGCACTAAGATGGACAAAGACTTTCTACAACAGGGACATAGCTGTTTTCCCCTGCTCAAGTCACGCAAATTAATCTTTGAGATATTTTCTAAACCCTGCATTTGTCTGAGAAGGAAAAAAATGTAATATTGGTTATAACTTTTGATACAAGTAAATCTATCAGATCTCTACTTACCTTCTTTTGTAATCTTATAACCGATGTCCATTTTTTCTCCAGAAGTCCGGCATACTTCTTATCTAATTCTTCATTCTGGGTAGGAGTGTTTAAAGAAATCAGTAAGTTATATGTCCAAAGCCTCTACAAGTTTCTTCAAAAGCAACATAAACAGCTCATTTCACAGAAAAATCAAACACAAGACTATGATCAGTTTTACTAACAAAAGGGAACAACCATACTTCAAATTTTAATAAACCGCAGTTTACACACAGGGAAAAGAAGAAACATTAAAATATATGTATTTTAATTAAAGATTCTGCAGTAATACAGATTAATGACGAAAGATTCTGCAAAGACAATCCCAAAAACTAGAACTAGCCATCAGTACCTGAAAGCTTTTAATTCTTCTGTGCTCTGCATATCTGAGAAAATTGTGTCCCATTTTACTTTGGTTTTTTTCCTCCTGCACACATTGACAGCAAGGACCGAGGCATACAGGACTGGATATCAGTTTCTCCAACAGCCTTCTTTTTCACATCCACCAACTAGAGCAGTAGGAACTAGTGAACAACCTACACAGCTCAGACTGAGCTCACTCAGGACTGTTAGCACAGTGTCCTTTTTTCTCAGGGAAACGCATCTTGCTTGAGAGCAGCAGCCAACATCCAGAGGACAATTCAGCCCAAACTAATTTAGAACTATTTTTGAAAACACGATCATAGTTAACTTCAAATAACAGCTGCGACATTGCTCAGTTTTGTGCAAAGCCCTCAGCCAATCCTGAAGTTTGCTCCGCAGCATCGCTACACCCCAGGAGCCATAGCAGCCACACCGACCCAGCCCAGCACCACCCCACATCTTGGGAAGATCAGTGCTACTTTTCTATCTCTAATGAACCGCTAATGATGCATAATTTTCATCCACTACATATTTTTCTCCTTTGGGCTTCAGGGAGTAACTGAGGAGCAAGTGAGCAACCACTGTTCCAGCAAAAGGCTGCTTCTCTTTGCTTCTTGTCATTTTAGTATCATCTCATCTAATTCAGATTTTTCTTCTGAGAATGACACACAACTTTAAACACCTGCTTTTTTTATTTTTTATTTTTAATCGAAATAGAACAACCTAGCCTACTTAGATTGTCTTTTTAACCTCTGGGAAGAGAAGATTTAATTAGGTTGATAGATATGAACAAATATGGGAATGGTATTAGGAATTTCAATGTTAAGTATCCCAATTCGTAATCTCTACTTATTTATTACGTACTGAGAAATAGATTTTGCTGCTATAGGATGTTATACTTCAACAAAGGATTTTGGGAAAAGAACACCACAATAATTCCAACAGAGAGAAGGGTCCATTAAGGGTCATCTCATCAAGCTTACTACTCAACCCAACTATCTCCAGAGAAGCAAGCTACAATGAAATGCAAGCCTTGTGAATGACAAGTTTAAAAACTAAGCTGTAAGAAATGACTGGTCCATGTCACCAGCATCTCTCTAGCCTGACAGAGAACTGCTTAACAGAAGCTGGTCAGCTCCAGTAACTGTTTAGCCTCACCCTCCTACTACATCATTAACCAACCAGTATGCATGCAGCAGTCACAGGTAATGGTTTAACTACTGACCCAAATGCAGTCACAAAACAGACAAGGTCTTTTCCACCTTCAACAAAGTACAAACTCTCTCACTCAAACCAAGGTCAGCTGGAACTGCTCAGGACACATCCACACACTTACTGAATATTTCTAGGGACTGACTCCACAACATCTGAGCCTGTTCCACCGTTCAGTCAAAAGGTTTTGTTTTTAAAGTTTCACACTCAATTCAGGTGGAATTGCTGTGTTCCAATTTCTGCCCACTGGCTCTTGTTCTGTCATCGAGCAGAGCCTAGTTCTGTTTTCTTTATGCCCTCTCATCAGGTATTTACAAGCAACATAAGATGTCCGTCTAGCCTCCTCTTCTTTAGGCTAAACAGCCCCAGCTCTTACAGCCAGTATCTTCCTTGTCTTTTACTGGACTCACTTCAGCAACTCCATGTCTTTTTTTAATTTTAAATACAGTCTTTATCATCTTCCTTATACCTTCACATTGCCTTTCATTAACTTTGCTTTCTAGCAGCTTTCATCTTGAAAGATCTAGGCCCTCCCAGGATCACTGTACAAACCAGTGGTAGCTAGAGAGAAAGTAAGATTAAGTCTATGCCTCCTCAGTCATGAGTAGAAGATAAAGAGTTTTACTCAAAACTCTTTAAGCCATCTGATAATTGTTTTAATTGTATTGTAAGACAATAAGCTATGCAGGTGTACCACCTCCAATACTAACTGTATGTGCTAACAGGTAGATAACAGGCATACATATTCACAACAAACGCAAATGCTATAAGATTATGATAAAATGATAAAATATACACATAGAATTTTGTTTGAACTCACCACATCTAACTCAGCTTCCTTTTTAAAAACCGAATATGCCTCTTCATAGCCATTAGAGCGAAGGTAATCTGCTATTGCTCGATTTCTAAAAAACACAGAACCAAAAACACTATCTTTAGCCTGTTAGCTCTGAATAAGAGGACAGGGATTGGTTCAGGGCTTTTTGTTGAATTGTACCACCTCATATCAACACCCACAATGATCGGGCTTGTTACAAGCCCAGGCAAACTCTAAGAATACATTTGGTAAACATTTTGTATCAAGATACAAATAGCAACATGCTCACTTCTTAGAATACATACTCCTTATTTTAGATTTGAGAAAGTAAAAGAAAAAGGTTATTTTTCTCGTTACCAAACACTGGAGTAGCATGGATATACTTACCAATCTGAACAGCACAAAAACCAACAGGAGACACAAAAAATGATAACTACATGCACATATTAGATTGGGGCTTTATCTCTGAAAGATGACTACATTGAGAAGAACAGCCTGCAATACTTCAGAGCATTCACTGAATTCTACACTTCAGTGAAATTTGAACACTCTGCTTAAGAGAACAAGTCTTAGCTTTGTTTTTCAGAACGATACAGTAATTTTAGTTAGATTACAGGGAAGGAGACTCCATGTGACCAAAACATACAGTGCTTCCAATTTTACATTTTTGTTCAAAACACTCTTCACTGTGACCAAAGATTATTACTGAACTAATCTGTCTTGGACCTTTCCTTTGAGATAACATGCATTTCGTTTAGGCCTACTCATAACATGAAAGAACAGTTTCAATACTGCTTGTTGGAGTCTTAGAGTAGTCATCATCTTCCAGTTTGGTTTTTTACAATGACAAGACTGAAGGAAAGGCTGCAGGCATTGAGCAGACGGCGTCGAGGTCCCATCCACCCTCAGCTGTTCTGTGCGTGGGTACATGCATGTACACTGTGAGCACATGCAGCGACTACAGGATTCACATAAACCAACACACAAACTTCTTAAATACAAAAATCAGGATGTCATCTATGTAAGGCATTCAATAAAAAAAATAAACCTCTTTGGTAGCTGAAGTAAAAAGCAATAATGGCAGTGCTTCTACAGGAATAGAAAGGCTACTTCTAATTCCAAATCAAGATGTATTCCATTTCACACAACTATGCCATTTGCTTCTGAATTATAGAAAGCAATATCAAGCTACGGTGAAAGAGACAGGCCAAGTCCTCAGTAACTGAAATGCAACCATCCCTTCACAGCTCCCCAGCAACCCCACCACAGCTTCACATAATGACTTGTCACTTGCACTTTATTAACAGTGTGGGACATGTTCCCAGAGGCACTGCTCTGCTCCTGGTTCTCAGCACTACACACTCCCCATAACACATCACATGCAGGGGAAGGCCCTCGCACAGCAGGCAGACCAGGGCACAGGCTCTGGCAGACATCTCAAAATAGGTATTTTACATCTATGTTGAAGCACACAGCAAAGAACATCTGGAAAAGTAGAACACAAATATTTGGTACACATTGTGGTCAATGCAGCATTGCAATTGATTTTTCTTCTGAGAAGAATTGCTTTTCACTGGAAAATTCTTTCCGTAGCTTTAATCACATTCTTTTTTCTTATCTCCTACACAAATCCAGTCTCCCCTCAGACACTCAGCCCTGTGACCTCAAGTAAAAGTTTCCCATTTATTCCATATACAAAATAGTGTTGCCTTCTTCTGCAGAAGCAATCACAGTCTCTATCATTCCCCATTTCTATTTACAAAGTTCACGACAACCTCCCCATTTATAATTGTACTCTTTGAAGTGTTGCACGAGAACTTCAGATAACTGATAAATAATTGTAATCATGAATGTGTTTAAATCCCAGAGCTTATTCAAATAAAAAATTCTGAAGATAACTTGTAACTAACTTAAGAAGCTGTATTCAGACAGCACAAGAGACACAAAAGCTGAATGATACAGGTCCGTATGTTTATGAATAAAATCAAACCACAATCTCTAAGTGAACACAGTTGAAAATGAAAATTATTAGTTCAAGCTTAATGAAAATAAGATAAATACAGAAATAACTGTTCCTTACAGTTCATCTCGTTGCCTTTGCGAGAGCACCATTGTGGCTGTGATATCAGGTTAATGTGTGTCAGGTTAATGTCTCCCCAAGATCTGAAGTCTTAGGATCCACAATTCAATCTGCCACAGTGGCTGAAAGCACAATTGTTTCTCCAGATGGGAAATCCAACAGAAAAACCTGGAGGCATTCAATACAGAAGATTCAATCCATCTAGAAGGAAGAAAAAGAGATATTGTTAATTTATTTTAAATAAGCATTCAGTCACTCTGAGCTGATGAGCAGATTTATGCAGCCGGATCACACCACCACTCTGGACAGAATAGAACAACTTTATCTGTAATCACTATTTTATTTCGGTAGCTTGGATTCTGCCTTCACAGCACATTTCCAGTCTGCAGACACTCGTACGCATTCTCTATTCCTCCTCTTCCTACCACTGCTGCTTCAAGAAACAGGGAGCTGAAGGAGTCACCTTCACACACAGCCCAGTCCCAGGCTGTCCACATTAACTAACAGACTTGTTGATCTCACTAGTCCTATCAAAGAGCTATCCCCCCCAAATCCTCTATCCCTGCACAAGATTTTTACTGTTTGAAGATCTATAGCTTCACCAAACTGTGCTCAGCAAGGTTTATTTCAGTTAGGTTTCAACACACTCTCATATCTTCCAGCTTAGTGGTAGAGTTTAAGCAAAAACGAGCATGTTCCCACAAGGGACGAAGGGAAGCACTACAGCACACTTTGCTCATATCCAGCACACTTTGCTCATATCCAGCACACTTTGCTCATATCCAGCACACTTTGCTCATATCCAGCACACTTTGCTCAT
>JAOWBP010004513.1:4407001-4444770 GCA_028571105.1 Tragopan temminckii | reverse complement strand
GGCGGAGCGGCGGGCGCTGCTCGGGCTGCTCCATGTCCGGGCTGCGCTGCGGGAACGCGCCCGTGCGGGGCTGTGCGTGTCGCTGCTGCGGCCCGTGGCTGCTGAACGTGCCGGGACTGAAGTTAAGGCCTGTTGTCCGTAGTGAATGACTTTGATCGCGGTCTCCGTTATTTAGCCTTAATCCCGGCTTTGTACCGTAGGGGAAACAGTAAGATTCTCCGGCGGCAGATATATTTTGCTTCCCGCCCTCCCAGCCCCGCAGCCCCTCCGGCATTGCCCCCGGCCCCTGCCGCGGGGGCAGCGCTGTCTGCGGGCACGCGTTGCGGTTGGCCGCTGTTCTGCTGGGGGAAGCTTTGGCTTCCTGGGTGATGTGAGCAGCTATTGTCTGCGCGAGAACAAAGTCAGAATAACCATCCCTGCCAGGCGCTGTTACAAAAGAGAACATTGCGTTCCTTGCTCGCAGTTCCAGGCAGTTTATCATGTTCGTTTGCTTGTATCTTTGTGTGTCAATGTCCTGATCAATTTTATTGCAGCTGCCTGTGGCTGGAATATTGCTGTGGGTAGTTCTGGTTGGGATTTAGGGTCAGGAATAAGTCATTTATAGTGACTGTAAGCGCAAACTTCAAAACATTGGGGAACAAATAGCAGCCGTAGAGCCACGTGGTCGTTATTTACGTGACAATATTCACTTGTACTCTGTGTCAGTGTAACCTGCTGCTTCACGGGCCACAGCTGCCTCCCGTGCACTCCTGATGCCAAGAGATTTGCACATGCTGTGACTCCACGGCGGCTTCTGGCCAAGACCACCTTCCTGCTGCTCAGCAGTACAGCATCCATGAGCATGAGACAAATCCTGAAAGTAGCTTTTGAGGCATAACGGTGTTTGAAGTGTGCAGGAGGTGGGCACTGGGGGTGAGCCCCAGCAGTGCTCGGCACAGCACAGCTCTGTGCTGCGCTCAGACCCACGGCCGTTGTGCAGCAGAGCGCCCGGAGCAGCGGTAACGGCGCCCAGCAGTGGGCTCTGCTCAGCTCCACGGCCTGATTGCATCATCTTGGGCAGCACTGTCACCTTCAGCCTGCTGCAATTTGTAAGGTCTGTGTGGGGAATGCAAATGAGAGGAAAACAAATTTCGTCCTCTGAAAGATGTAGCAAACAATTTTCATCACACACAACTGTGAGGAATGCAGAGCCTCAGTATGTGCCACTGGATGTTTTCAGCCTGCAGGCTTTGCTCCAGCTGCTTTTCTGCGGCTGCTTCTCGAACTGCTCTTTCATTTCTGCTGCTTCTCACAGTGATGTCTCCATCCATGTAATCGCTACATCAAAGCAAGGCCAAAGTGGTGATTGGTGTAAGGGACTTGCACTGGAGGCAGCTGATGCTGCCTATCACAAAAGGGAGGAGGAAACTGGTATCGCGGTGTTCTCTAAGAGAGATGGGTGTATATTGCAGTATCAACATTATAGGTATTTGTTTGCGCTTGTATTAAAAACAGTGCAGAACAAATCATTTCAATACTGAATTCCTGGAATAACATTACTGCAAAATGAGCCAGGGCAAAGGGAGGAGCCCTCCTTTGGGGGGGAGCACAGAGTCTGTAGGCATCAAAGGTTAAATTTAGAGCTGCAAATTGCCACAGTAATCATTCAGACACAGAAGTTACACAAATATCCCTTGCTCACATCTGTTGCTAATGCCTGGCTTTTCTGTGGGATCTTTTCACAGCAGCTCAGAGGACTCTGGAAGTCCCTCCATGTGGCAGCCCACAGGACGGAGAAGCGCAGTGCAGGTGAGCCCACATCCATGAGCTCAGTGCTGTGTCAGCCCGGAGCCGCTCCCAGGAGTGTGCACCATTGCTGTGCCCAGCATTCCTTGGTCTCCAGGATATTGAGCTGCATTATTTCCTGGTAAATGGATACTTTCCCCAAAGGCAATCATTCTAACCCAGTTCCAGCAGCTTTCATCACACTTTTCATCACACTAGTTTTCTCTCCTAAAATTTTCTCTCTGAATGTGGAGGCTGTTTGGTGGGTGTGGGAAGAATCCTTTTTCTTTTTGTGCTCACCGGGGGGCTTTCCTGGTCCAACTCCACTAAGAACACTGCAGAGAATTGGCAAAAAGTAAATGGCCTTTGCTCGGACAGCAAGGAGTGGTACTCCCATCCTGAGCCTTGGAAGCTCGCTGATAAATGGCACTCTGTAACAGGAGGCTTTAACATCTTGGTGTAGGGAAACACATATACAAACTTCACATAAATGACAAGCGTCACCTTAATTACTGAAACAAAATCATATAAGAAGATCATTCAAAGCAGGTATAATATTCAAAAGGTGTCAATTTTCTCTCACGTCTGATTTTAAGGTATTTTCTAGAGAGTGAAGGATGCTTTTCCTCTGGTCCTTACACCAGAATGTTTTCTGAAACCCATTATGTGGGTAAAGGCTGCAGAGCTTTGTGATTTCAGAGTCTGGTACGCTTTCATTCAGTAAAGCAGCCTCGTTGCATAAAGGTGGTGGTACTGGTATGGGAACTGCTGAGTCACGGCCTGAACTGATGGAGCACCTGGGGAAAGGAGCCGCTCAGCCCTGGGAGCACAGGTGGAGGCAATTCAGCTGTATGACAGGAGGGGGTGGAGCCTGGCTCCTCGTAGAGCTCATTTAAGGGCTGACTGCCACTGAGGATGGTTCTTGTCCTGGAGATTTCCCTTTCGTGGAGCTTTTCTGCAAGCCTAGATCTTCGGGGACGGGTGAGCATTCCTCTTTTCGTAGCACTTCTCGTTGCTTTGCTCCTGCTGCCGTTACGTTACTTAATAGCACAAATCCCACACGAGCCTCAGGCAGAGGACGGAAATCACGTTTTTAATTGCCGCGTGCCCCGTTCCTTCCAGCAGCTGCGGGGCGGGCGAGGCGGCACGCGGCGGGGAGCTCGGAGCTCCGGCGGCACCGCCCGCTTCTCTCGGAACTCCTCTGTGCTGACCGGACCCGGCCGCTGCAGGAGGGGCTGCGCCGTGACGGTGGCTGTTAGTCGGGCCGAAGCGCCCCACGCGTTCGCTGGCGGCGGCTCGCTCTGCGGTGAGGAGCGGAGCGCTGACGGTGCCTCGAGGCAGCGATGAAACCCGCGTGTCTGAGCGCCGGGATCTCCTCGCACCGCGGTGCTGCTGGCCCGTTCTTCTTCGACTGTTTTTGGATGCGTGGCGGAGGCTCTCGTGGCGCCGGGCGGCGGCTGGCAGGTGAGCTGTGGGACTCGCTCGTCTTTTGGCTGTGTCAGGCTGTAACTGCTGAAGCTGCTGGGATGATAGAGGCGGCCGGGTCATTAAATGAGGACGCTGCTGCTTGCTGAAGGGCTCTGAAGTCTCAGGAGGGGTATTAGCACGTGTTGTGTATTCCTTCGTAGGAGTCAGAGAAGAAAGCAAAGAGTAAGAAGGGAGGAGGGGTTGTATCCCTGGAGAGCTGTGGGGGAGCAGCCCGTCTGTGCTGCTGCGCGTTGTCCCGGTGCTCGGAGGACGAATCCGCGTTATCCCAGCAGCACGTGCTGCTGCCGAGGGCTGCTGGTAGATGCGAGGCGCCGCGTCCTCTGCTGGCCGTGGGAGAGATGAAGTTGCTGTGTCAGTTTGCTTCTTCCTGTGCTGTGGGTTTGTGTTCCACGCGTTTGTGGTGTGGGGGCTGCAATCTGCATCCTACGCTTCAGTATCTGTTTCTTTAGAAAACAGACTGCAGTTGCAATTTATATAGAATTGCTCTTTTCAAAAAGAGATGATGGACCTGATTTGGACTAATTACAAAGTCACCCAAATATTTTGGGTGTGACAATGTAATTCATCCTGTTTCTCCGAGTCTGGTATTTCTGCTGGGCGGGGTGGACACTACAAAGCTTTCTTCCTTGACCTCCCCAACCTTAGCAGTACGACAAAGAGCAGAGAGAAATTTGTGCCACTGCAGGAGTGCATAGGAGGCAGGCTGGCTTTCTGGATCCTGTAGCAATTGTTTGCTTCTGTGGTTCTTCTTTATGTGCAACGTTGGGTGTGTGGGCATGGTCATCTAACAAGGGTTTGTATCCAGATCCCTGGAAGAAAGTGTTTTTTTCTTTGAGTTTTTGGCCACGTTTTAATCTTCAGTAAACATTTTCTCAAGAAAAAGTGAAAGGGAAAACATGAAGCAGAACTTGGCTATGCTTTTTTGTTGGGAGCACCTCTGTGACCTCAGGAGGCAGAAGTAGAGAGTGGAGCAGCAGTGGCTGCTGTTTGAATGCTGGGAGAGGATCAGGCTGCAATGTGCAGTCAGCTGCTGGGGAGTGACCAGTGCAGTACATGCAGCCATCCTGAGGTAACACACATTACAAATGCGGAAGGCATACGTCTATGTTTCCAAAGTGAAGCAGGCAAACAGTCTGTGAGGCATTGGTGATTTCTGTTATGCTTATCAGGAGCTTGCTGGATTAATTTTTTTTGCAGTGGCATCCAATGGGAGGAAGATAATAAGGTTGTAAGTATCTGAGACACAGCTGCTGTGCTGGTACTTAGAAGAGGGTGTGCTGGAAGAGACAGGCCTCTCACACGGCCTTGGAGATGGCCTGCTTCAGAGTGGTCAGTTCTGAGATGCGTGTGTGGCTTGTATGGCTCTCCCCTGGGTAAAGCAGCAGCGATTCCCATCATAGGGATATCTGATATTCCCCAGAGCAGGGCTGCAGCGTTCTGCTCTCTGGACAGTAACTCCTGGGGAGATGTGGGCAGGCCCTGCTCAGCTGGGTGGGTTGAAATGCTGCTGGCATCCATCAGAGCTTCTTCCTGATGCCCCAGCATGGGGTTTCCTCGTGCCCAGGAAGTGCTCCTCTCCACAAATGGGTTTGGAGCCAAAGCTTTCCACTGGGGGAGGCGAAGCAGTGACAGCCTTCCCATCTCCATGTTAACTATTCAGAAAGCCTTAGTTAGCTCAGAGCAGGTATGCCAGCTGTTCCCATTGAAAATGTGATCCCATCTTTTCCTCTTTCCCAGTAACTGTGCATTTTTTGTTTAAAAATTAAGTGCACAACATTCAGCAACCCTCTTTAACTAGGCTGGAGTTAATCAAGCTGACTTTATTAAGAAGATCTTTGCAACCAAATGAGCTGATTACCAGCAGGAAGAAACTTTGTTCATTATCTGATTCTAAAAGCTTGAATAATTTCAGCCATTGACTTTATTGTCAGGCGAAAACTATTTCAATTATTATTTCTAATAACTTTAGAGGACATCTTTAAAGTTCTTTACTGTGACTCCTACTTCAAATGCTACTGCAGAGATGAAAGGAACAAGCTTAACCCAATGAATAACTGATAAACCAGAAATATCACTGCCTTGCCTTGGAACATCACAGATCAGAGCTTGTCCCTTGAATATAATCATTGTGTATGCTATCTCTGGCCTTTATTGGAAGCGAAGCTCTTTTATGATATTCTGTCATTTATGACAGTTCCTCCAGAGAGTTCATTAGGATGAACATTAATGTGGCTGAGTCTGGGAAACTGCTTTTCCTGACATAATGCCAACATATATTACAATACCGTGCCAATGCAGCAGGGAAGCTTTATGGTTGTTTAATGCCTGTGTGTGTGTGTTGCAAATTGCATCACTTTTTAACTCTGTAAAGCAGTATCTTTTTTTTTCTGAATTGTCACTGCTATAAATATATGTAATAGGGCCTGAACAGCTGTTTTGTTCAGCAGTTATCTATGATGATTATGTATTCTTGGGTTGGTTTTCAACACTGGAGAGCTGCAATTAATCTATACTGTGCTTCAAACCATCAGAGCAGGCAGTTGGATTTTCCCTTCTCATTATTAGTATTTCTTAGGGTTCTGTACACATAAAAATCTGTATTAGAAACCCCCTGCATTATGTAGTATTAGTAACTTCAAGTCCCCAGGCAGGTCAGCTGCTGAGTGCAGGGCAGTGTGCAAGGCAGTAGTGTTGGTCTACATAGTGTAGGGTACGTGTAATAAACATCTATTGTTGCTGTCAGAGGATTTTATATATCTTATGAAGTAAAGCATAGTTGAACATGTTTGCTACCTCAGGAAATGGATTTCCCCTGCTCTCTCTGTCAGTTCTCTGGGCAGTTTTTCCAGAGAACTGCAGAATCCATATGGGCACCAGTCTCTGTAGCTGCCGTGCCAAATGGGACAAGGTCCCTCCCGTCATCCCTTGTCCTTAGCAGTGAGAAGGGCTGCAGCTTTGGGTGGGTTCATTCTGCTGTGAAGTGGCACAGAGAGGATCTGGGTGGCTGGAGTGGCTGCCTTTGTAAACCAGGGCTGTGCTTCCCTCCCTGGCTCGCTATGCAGGGAGGCTCTGGAGGAGGATGGCTGTTCCCGCAGGCTGTGACCCACTCAGCACCGCTGCCTCCAGCTGCAGGGCTGGGGCACATGGCCTGCTATGGGGCTGTGAGCTCAGCCTGGGGTGCAGCGTCTGCTGCTGTGTGCTTCCTTTGGCAGAGGGATGCTGCAGCTGGAGCCTGCCGTGTGCTTCTCCTCATCGACCTGCTCTGATCTCCTTCCTTGGTCAGTTCCCGGGTACGAGAGCCATGCAATTACATTTTTAATTGTTTTCAGTTTCATCTTCTTGGCCTCTCTGTGCCCATCGTGCAGCACTGCTGTGGGAGGCAGCCAGGCTGTGACTGCCAGTGACTGGGGAGTTTGGTGCACTCTCACAGTTCTGTACAAATGGTTATTTCCCTGAATGGCCTGGATGAGCACAGCAAGCAGTTGATGGGTGCACTGACGTGGCAGTACCAGTTGATGGTGATTTCAGAACGTGATGGGAAGTTCAGTCCACTTCTAAAAACACTGAAACAGAGTTGGCTTTGTGGGGGCATTGCAGGCATGAGGTTTTGTTCTCAGCTGGAACACAACAAGAGAGGAATCAGGCTTACAGGGCTATTAATGTTTCTAAATGGCTTGGCTTTGCTGCACACAAGTCATTCTGCTCAATAAAATCAGAGCTTCCTCAATTGTATTTTACGTGAATACTGATATACCAACAGAACAGAGTTCTGTTCAGTGCCATGCCGTGTTCTCCAATGATGTGAATGATAAATAACAGCATAATAGATTTCAAAACAAGGGACTGTTTCAAAGCCAGCCCCATCCCCCAGTCCCGTGCTTCAATAAAGCCAAAGCAGTACAAGTGGACAGATTGAAGGCTTTCTATTTCCAATCTTCTCAAAATACAGTTATTAGTTTCAGCACTGGCAATGGAGTTTTGTTTCCAGCAAGACAGTGCTTTGCAACAGTAGAAACATTGGTTTTGTGATTCTGATCAGCTGCACGTGGGGTCTCTGTGCTGGCAGCAATGGGCTTGCAGCTCAGCCAGGTGGGAGCAGTGCCCGGGGCGTGCTGCGTTGGGTGCAGCAGTGTTTGGGGCTATGGGTGCAGCACAGGGGCTGTCCCTCAGCCTGGGGGCTGCAACCTTCAATGCCAGTGTGCTGCCAAGGCTGTGGTGCTGGAAGGAGGGAGAGAAGAGAATCCCAAAACTTCATCAGTTAAATGGTGAAAGCCTCTGTTTATCTGACTGCATTCATTCTGCCAAGAGCCTCCCCTTCTTCCCCTGAGTGCTCTGGCAAGTGAAACTCCTGCAAATAAAGCAGGGAATCTGCTGAATGCACAGCTGTGCATGATGTAGTGGTGCTGGAGCCTCCTGCATGACTCACCATGAGTGTGCAGCCCTAGCAGTGCTAACACCCCGTTGTGGGTGTGGAGTTCTGTGTGCTGCTGCTTTTTGGTGCGATTTGGGCATCGGACTCTGCCAGGAATTCAAGGCTGATTGTCAGGAAACTTGTTAGCAGGCACAGCACCCAGCAGAGATCCATTCATGTGTATGTGTGGTTAAAGTGAAGGAGTGTTGGTGAGCGGGCTGACTTCAGAGGGCGGCATGGATAAATAACAGCAGTTGGCTTTCCTTGGGTTCACGTACTGCATCCATAAGTCACAAAAACGATTTGGTGCTGGAGAAGATAGCTTGGGGAGGAAAACCCAGCGCCCTGAATTCTGAGCAAAAGCGTTTTGTGTCTCCGGACTGGATGTTGTGGAGGAGAAACACACAGCTGAGATCCCCTTCCTGGGGGGGAGAGCACGTGGAAAATGGTTACAGCCTGCAATAGTATTTACTTCATTAATAGAATGTTGTGCAACATCACCCGAGTTAAAATCAAGGTTGTAATTAGTAGGTGGTTCATCCTGCTCCAACAATGCAGAATAATTATTTTTTCACCCCACAAATAGTAATTAAAGAGAAATACTATGTAGCTGCACCTGTTTTTCATTACATGGTTGCCACAGTGAGTAAACCTAATCTTTTATTGATGAGAACAGCCACAAGTTTCAAAACTGAGTGAAGAGCGTGAAAAGCCCTCGAGGCTCCTAGAGACACGCAGGAAATCTGAAATTATGACAGCATACAGTGGCACGTACTGACCAGTGGCAGCTCCCCCCATCCCCCTCAGCTCCTGGTGGGCTTTCAGCTTCTCTGAGTGCTCTCACCCTGACTATTCCTTCTTTTTCATCCTTGAGTACATCTTTGGCGACAGGAATCAACGCGGCACTGCACAAATAGTGCTGCGCACCTTTCCTTATTTTCATAGCCTGGAATAGCAGGTGAGGCGGCTGGGCTGAGAATAGTTGGCGGCTGTCGGGCGCGAGAGGGACCGACGAGAGCAGCTTTGCTTACGGGAGGGCGGTGGGAGGTGGTGCGGGAAGTGAGGAAGGGGCTGAGGATGCTGCTGCCCTCTGCGGACCGGACAGGCGCTGTGCAGGAGCGAATCGCAGCGCTGCCCGGCGGCGCGGTGTCCCCTGCTGCCCCGTGTTCCTGCGGCGGTCCCCCGCTGCTCTCCCGTGTCGCAGCCGCGCGGCGGGTTGCTCGGCTCCCCGCGTGGCAATCGAGCTGTGCGGAGGCTCCGTGGGGACGCGCCGGGAGCGCGGCGTTCGCCGGCTCTGCAGCGATGTTAGCGCGGAGTGGGGCAGCTCTGTGCGTGGAGCACCGGCGCTGCTGTACAACCGATCTGTGGCGAGCACGGGGTCACACATCAGTGTGTATTTTTGTGCAGGAGGTGAGACCCGGCTGGTGCCAGCAGCGGAGCCTGGTGAGGACCGCTCACAAACAGTGCCTGAGATGTGACCGCAGAGCTCGGCCCAGCAGAGCCGCTCTGCCCGCAGGGACCGCCGGGCAGTGCTGCTGCAGCGGCACATCCTGGGGCGGGTCGGCAGTGCCGGTGCTCCGTAGCAGTTCTGTCCTCCGTAGCAGCAGGGGAGGCAGACGGCCCTGCTCCGTGAGCGCACCCCTGGGTCGCCGCATTTACCGCATCGCTGTGCTTCTGCGAAGCCACTGCTGTGCTGCTGATTGTAGCAGTGTTTACACCTGGTGTTACGGCTGAGTCCTGAAGTCAGGGTGTGTTTGTGTGCGTCTGGCTGAGATATTTATGCTGTTTGCCAAGTTCTCCGAGTGGAAGGACATATGCTGTCACTTGTTGGCCATTATTTATTGCCGTTCTCTTTTTATAGGTGCATGAATATTTATTGACATTGATTAATATTTATTTCTCATAAATAATACATCACTGAGAATAACGCAGAAATACACCAAATGTGTGCAACAAACGTGGCAGAGGTGGCTGCTTGGAGTAATGGGGGGACCTGGGGCTGTGGCTGCCGCGGTTGGAAGTGCTGCTACCAGCCACTGCCCTGTTGCAGTGCTCGCTGTTGGCTGGTTTTTGCTCAGTAGGACCTGGAAAGCCCTATCAGCTCCCATGGGCTCATTGTACTGATTGCAGTGCAGGTAAACAGTGCAAAAACTGAACCCTGAGAGAACCCACAATCCTGGGATCAGTTAGCTCAGATGAGAGGGAAGAAGGAAACCAACATCAGAGGCGAGCACAGCTCCTCTGTGGGCAAAAGTAGGTCATTGTGAGGCAGCAAAGAGCTGAAACAAAAGAAAGCAAAGAGAGAGAAGAAAAAAGGGATGGATTGCATCACTGCATTGCAGGAAGGATGGGGCAGGACAGCCCTGTTGGTGCTCAAGGGGCAGTGCTGCTGTGGGGTCTGCGCTGCGCTCCCGTGGGCGGTGAGGCTGTAGGGTGGGTGCAGTGCCCTCAGTGCTCCCTGCCTGGTGTGGAAGGCTCTGTCGCTTTGGGAGGGACAGCATAGGGACAAATGAGTAAGGGAAGTTTGGATGCATTTTCCCAGTCGTTAGGAGCAGCAGTCTGCAGAGCCAAGCTGGAAATCAGTCGATGTTGATTTTGTTTTGCAATGTCTACAGCTTCATTTTTCCTTGTTAGCTTAAGTATTTTTCTGCAAGAAAGATACACTGGCAGAATTGCTGGTCTTCCTGGGTTATTTCTTGCTTTGCAAATTTATACTGTTCCATCTTATCTGAGTGGAAATTTCATTAGGGAAATTGTGAGGGTTTTTCTTTTAATTAACAGAGGTATAATGCTTATTTGTTCAGACTGCAGCTGCCCATTCCCAGGTGTCACTGTGGCATTTGTTTAATTAAGAGCAAAATTACCTGCGTGGCCGGAGACGGGCGCCTCTGGGGTCTGCAGAGCAGGCACTGCATGAAGGGCTCAGCCCAGGAGCCGTTTCTGGGGACTCTCCTCCTCTCCTGAGGGGTTCTGAAAGCCTGGAGAGGCACGAACCCATTCAGAGTCTCATAACAAGAGGTGAGAAATGTGGAGAAAATGTGCTGCTATGAAGGACTCAGACCTTCATGTACGTTTGGACTGTGCCGTACCGTTGGCTGTTCCTGTTAATGTGTTTCTCTGCTAATGGCTCTGAGCAAAATACGTTCCCAGAGTAGTTTACAACAAGAATTAGTGCCATCTCTGCCCCATTGCTCTTCTCCCATCGATGATTAAAAGGGAGAAATGCAGAAATCCATTTCTGGGAGGGCTTTTTTCCCTCGACCACTGATCGTTCTCTTCCCTTATAAAGAATAAAGCAATTAAAGATCACAGAAACTGCCAGTTTCTGGGAAGTCCGCTTTATTTGCTTGTAATTTCAGAAGGTGATTTGTCTTTGCAAAAGGAAAAGTGTTCAGAATTTAAAATGTCACCTGGAGCCCCTGCAGAAGTTTGCTCACCTGTCAGCTCTGTAAGCACGGAGGTCCTTTACTCCTGGGAGATCGTCTGATTCTAGCTCTTGTCAGCGTGGTGGTGTGGGGTGCGTGGGGTTAACACCAGCAGCGTCTGAGCTCACACCTCAGCTGCTGCACTGAAGGTGTCCCGTGAGGAACGTGGTGCACACAACTTGGTGGCAGCGACTGCCCGAAGGTGTGTGCAGGGAGGGATGCGTGTGAGCCATGCGGTGCGGGGCCCTGTCCGTCTGTGGGCTGATGCCGACGCTGGGCCACGTCTTGCAGAGGGACCCAAACAGAACCAACGCGTCGGGGCTTTTGTTCAGCCCTTCTCACAGTGACAAATAGCGCTGAGTGGCATCGCAGCAAACGTCTGCGAGGACTCTGGTAACAGATGTGCTGAGGCTGGGAAAAACTTATTTTAGATAAGGCAAATAATCTTTTCAATTATCTTTTGCTGAAAATATTGTATTTTTGTAGGCATTCAAGAACATTATGGCGCAAAATGCTGGCCTAATTACCATTATCTCTTCTATTATGCTTGCAGAAATATTTCTCGGGGTTGTCACACTGGCGCCCGCGCTGTTGTTGGGGCTGAGCTCCTTCAGACAGCTGTGCCGCGCAGTTTGCTCTGCACGCTGCAGCTGGGGAGGGACCCACAGGGCCGAGCCGTGTCTGCGTCGCACACCCGGGCTGTGGCTCTGCTCCTGCCCTGCCGGCTGTGTGCTCACGTCCTGTCGAGCGCCCGCCGCCCAAACCGTGCTGAGCCCAGCACCGCCGCCTGCTGCGCCGCATCAGAGAGTGCCGAGCCGTCCGACTGGAGCTTGTCTTGCTTGCATCTCCTGCAGCAGTCATGGACACAGCTTCTGAAAAGGCTGTGTGCGCGACATTGCGCGGTCTTGATGAGAGGCTGATTTGATAGGAATTCCATTAAAAGTTCTATTTGTGCTGATGAGCCGGGATGTTACTGATGCCGCAGATGATGTGTGGTGCAAACACTGTTAGGAGTGATGCTGCATGGCCTGTGGGGATGTTGGTGCATGGTGCAGCCGGCCGTGCCCTGTCCTGTCCCATGGGGCTGATGGTGGCCGGCGCCCACTGCTGGGGCTGCTGCACCCCGCGTGTTGCAGGGCCTGTGCTGCATCGCTCGGAGATTTTTCCTTGGAAAAAATCGAACGTGCTCTGAAAGTAATGGCAAAACTGAACTACAAAATAAAAGGCGGCCTTATCTGACTTAATTTCCTTTTGCTTTGATAGGTTTTGCAATAAATTACTTATTTAGTGGATAGCATGAAACATCACACAATGATATTTCAGACATTCAAATGCCTTGATCATTGAATACTATTTTCCCTTTTTTATTATGCGATAGGCAGAATTTTAATTATAATATTTATGCAAATTCTGTTTGTATAATCATATTTGAAAGATGGCGTGGATCAAATTTTCCAGCCAATTTATCTAAATATGAGCTTTAAACTTTCCTTTTATCACTGCCTCGAACGCTCTCCCCCTCACTTTGTCCTTTCAGGCATTTTCTGCAGGCACTCTGTGGTGTTGGCTGCGGCCTCCAGTGAGAGCGGTGCGCTTTGGCTGGGCGCTCAGCGCCTTTCCCTGTTCCTCCACCTGCTGACAGCACCACGTGTGAATCCTCTGTGCCGTGTCGGTGTTCATTAGCAAATAACTCCAGGGTTGTCTAAATGAGAAAGGCAATTAGGCGGATCTGTGGAAGACAAAGCATGTATTGATGAATGTAATGATGACATGTGCGGAATAATTTTGGACTCAAAGTAAAAATCAAGAGAAAAAAGAAAGCAGGTGTCTTCCAATTAGAGCATAAATCAACAATTACGAGCTCTCTGACTGCTGTCGAAATGCGCTCTGTGCGTACCGCTCCGAAGGAAGGAAGCCACCAATATTTTATATAATTAAAGGAAATTATGTATCCAATACCTTTTAATATGATTAACAGCTATAGGGAGAAGCTGTCTAAGTGCAGCAGTTAAGGGGAATATTAGAGTGCCATTTACACGGAGTTAAACAAGCAGCACTGTGTGCCCAGCTGTGGGCTGGGAGCGTCTGCCTGGGGGTGAGAGCAAACCCTGTGTTTGGGTAACGGGCGGGAGGCACGAGGCTGCGGCGGTGTCTGTCTGTCTGGTGTTCCCTGGGATCAGCACTGAGCTCACGTGGAGCCTCAGCACAGCACAAAGATGCCAGGCTGCACAAGAGGGATGTTATTCTGCGATTAAAAAAATAGATACGCTCCTAAATGCATTATGCAAAAGAGAAGAATTAACGTGGGGCTGAGCTTTTCACGAGTTCACAGCTCAGTCATCTGCGCTCATTTTGGAAGCAGTGGAACAGAATGGGCTGTGCAGGGCAGCACTGGTGAGCTGCAACCTGGGGCCCTGGGAGCAGGGAGAGGTGCGTGGCTGGCAGCAGGGCTGCTGCAGCACTCAGTGGGAGTGGGACAACAGCTGCTCTGGGCCTGCTGGGCACAGCCGGTCCTCCTGCTCGGCCCTGGCGCCCTGCACAGCTGCAGGGAAGTGCTGCAGTGGTCGGAGGCCCTGGAGGTCACATTTGTATTGGCACCACGGTGGCCTGCTGGGACCAGCCTGGAGACAGCCTTTCCCTGTAGCACAGCTGTGTTCTGTATGGCTCTGACTGCAGTGGGCGGCTAGAGGAGCATCTGGTGTGGGTATGCTGTGCCAGTTCTAAGTGGTGTTGATACAGCAGGAGATCCTGAATGGGACAAAATGTCAAAAAAAAAAAAAAAAATCTTTAGGGCACTGTGAAGGGACAGCGGCAGGCCTGGCTTCAGCTGCACACGGACCAATGCTGTAGGCACGTGGAAAATGCAGCTCAGGGCTGAGCTGTGCTGGCAGCAGCATAGGCTGTGCATGGAACGATGCCTGTGGGGCACAGAGCTGCACCAGTGCTAGCACAGCCCCACGGTGCCATCCTGCACACCGCCGGCTGCCAGTCCCCAGCACAGCCCAGCTGAGTTTTCCCTCTGGTCCACTTCCCTCTCTCTGGAGCAGTGTGAGTGCTCAGTGCATCTGTAGAATAACGTGGGAGGGTGGGAAAACATGGGGAGGAACACAGCTGCTGTAATCTTTCAGACATCTCTGGCTCCTCTGATGTGTCTTAAAGCACTGTGTCTGCTTAATGAGGGTTTGGATCCGTCCCACTAAATTACCTTAGCAAACCCCCCGCTAGAACATAGTCTGAGAAGATGGAAATCAATGCCTGGATGGTGGAACTCGCCTGCTCCTCTTATTTCAGGCAGTTAAATGACTGAGTAATAGATCCATAAATGAACATCTTATTAGCCTAATCCTGAATGGAAGAATACACAGATCAGCCATTTGTTCCATGGGTATCACTTACACCCGCCATCCATCTTAGTCACAGGAGTGCCGCGTTCAATTTGTCAGTGCCGAGATGAGAGCTCCCTGAGAGGGATGAGCAGGAAGGGCAGCCTGAAGCTCTCCTGCTGCAGCCAAGCAGAGCTCTGCAGAGCAGTGGTGCACACAGGGACACGGCCCAGGGCTCACACTGGTGCCACTCCTCAGCCCAGGGCTGCCATGCTGGCCTGGCTCCACGCGCTCCTTTCCATGAGCGCCTGCCCAGGAAAATGAAAAGCATGGGCAGTCCCCAGCAAGTGGCAGTGTTAATGCGGTGCCTTGGCTCGGCGGTACCCGCTGGCGCTGGGCTCGCTCACACTGTCCTGGTGACGAATGTGGCTGCAGCACCGCAGATCGGCTGAGCTGCGCGCCCTGACGTTGTGCTGAAGATCACTTTGACTTCAGAATGAAGTAGTGGGCAGATTGGTTCTGCCGCGGTTGGCATTGGTGCAGGGGATGCTGGGTGCTGTGCTCCCCAGGTGCTGTCCTGCGGGTGCTGCACTTCCTGCCACGTGGTCTGGGACAGGTGCAGTGGGGAGAGCAGCATCTGCACAGCGTGGCTGTGTGCTGTGGGGCCTCTGCGTGTTCAGTGTTTCAGAAACACCCTGCTGCCTCTGCAGCGCCAGGCACCGCGCTCTGCACACCCCTGTGCTCCCACACCCCATCCCTGTGCTCCTATACCCCTGCGCTTCCCGCTGCCCCTCTGTCCCTTCTTGGCATGCAGGCTCTGTCCTGTTTCAGCTCCGCATACAGCACAGCTCCTTAGTGTCACAGCTGTGTGATTTAGGCTTTTGATCAGGAGAATATAGTGATCCGGAGCACTTTTAATGAACTGTGTATTTATCTAGGGAGTCATACCGCTTTCATCCTCAACATAGCTAATAACCATAGCTCAAAAGGGGCCACTGGCTCTGCATCTCATTTTCAACTTCTGCCTTTTAAAGGCGATAATGATGGAATGAAGGTGGCACTGGGGAACGGCTCTGCTCCCAGTGCTGCCCACAGGACGGGGAGGGGGCTGTGTGCCCGACCCCTGTGCCCAGAGCCCTGGGGCTGCCGGCAGTGCTGTGGCAGCCAGGGGTGCTTCCTGTGCACGCTGCAGAGGAGCTGCCGGGGCGGAGGGGAAGGGAATGCTGCTTGAGGAAACAGGGAGGCCGGGCTGTGTGTGGAGCTGTGCATGGGGCAGTGCACAGGGCTGCTCCTGGTGTAACTTCTCCCATAACCAAAAGTAGTTGAACTGCAAAGTGAGTGGTAATTCTGAGGTTTCCGGATTGTGCTGCAGAAGCCATGTGTGTAAACAAATCTTGAATATTCTTCTTTTCTCTTTTTCTGTGGTAATAAGCATTCTGTGTCAGTTGGAGAGCAGATACACAATCTGCTGGGACTTGACAGAGGGAAAATCAGAGGCAGGTTGTCAACAGTTCAAAGCAGCAGAGAGCATTCAGCAGTGCATCGTGGTTTGTGTGGCAGAACTAATGTAATTGACAGCGTAATGCAGACGGTGTTATTACCAGTTCTGATCCAGTGGTGCTAATTACAGAGCAGTGTTAACATGGAAGTGCATTTTTAGCATGGCCCACGTAGCATGAGGAGCTCAAACAGTTCCACTAAAGAAGGAGACCACATCACAGGCCAAAGCGGAGCTGTGACTGCAGGGTGCTGGGAGGCACTGGCAGCTGTAGCTGTGCTGCTCCTCCCTTTGCCCTCTGAAAGGATGCCCTTATATTTACAAAGCAGAAAAATGATTTTTAAAAGGTGAAAGTATTTCTAACTTTGATAGCGTGGCTAGCTCGGCTCAGCACAGTGTTACAGCTGTCTCGCTCCTCTGTGATAACTCAGAGAAACAATAAATGTCTCCTTACGGCAGACTGACATTCAGTATTGAAATTGGTCTCCTAATCTTTATGTGATTGCTTTCTCTGTGATAGAAATATTGCCTCTTGCAGAGTATTTATTGTCTGCTTCTTTCCAAAGTATTGACTTTATGTAACAGTTTGATATACATCAGATCCTTTATAGATTTAATAAACTCTTCTGGTCAGTCTTCTGTTGTAAACACATTGAGATTTATGGCCATCTTTGTGCAAAGCCCTTTTTTGCTCGAGTTCTCTCCTTGCAGCCACCGTGGTGGGAGCGCTGTGTCCGTCCTGCAGGCGCTGCCTGCTGCAGGCACTGCTCCGCACGGCGCTGCCGCCCTGCCGTGGGGTCGGTGCCATCGCTGTGTCCCTCTGTGCTGCAGGCTCTGGTGCTGCTGTGCTGTGAAGGTCCGTTCCTGGCGGTGCAGCTCTCGCCCTGTGCTCCCTCAGGGCAGTCCTGCAGTGCTGCACAGCTGAGTTATAAGAAGCAATAGCTCTCTGTATGGGAATCAACTTTCCAGAAGTGGCCTTCAAGAAATCCAGCAGAGCTTTCAGAATTCACCCATTAAGTGCAAATGCTCTCTCCCTTATAATGCATTAACCTTCCTCTGGCAGCAGGAAAGCAGCTTTTCATCTCACTGCTGAGTTATTAAAAGAGCATGTGGTGAGAAGCTTTGGAGTGACAAAGATCAATACAAATCACGGAACACCACAGACTCCTGTTTTCTTTGTGGAGGGATTACTGTTTATAAATGCATGCTTTGTTTTGTGGAGCAGGAGCCAGCACCTTGCACTGTGTGGTGCTGTACTTCGGGACCACTTCTGGGGCTTCCTCCGGGCAGAATGTCCTGGATCAGGGCTCTCATAGAACCATAGAGCCGTGGAATTGAGTTAAGGGGGCTTTAAAGGCCATCGGGTCCCACTGCCCCACAGTGCACAGGGACACCCACAGCTCCATCAGTGCTCAGAGCTCCTCCAGCCTCACCTCGACTGTCTGCAGGGCACCACCCCCTCTCTGGGCAGCCTATGCCCACCAACCATACCATAAAGAACTTCCTTACATTCAATCTAAATCTCTCCTCTTTTAGTTTCAAACCATTTCCCCTTGTCCAATGCTCTTGTTCTGGGAGATGGTAAAGGGTGGGTTGAATTTCCATTCCCTTCTGATGGCTTCAACAGATGAAAAAATGTGTTTTGTTCAGCTCTGAATGGACTCGATGTTTTTGTTGTTGTTCCTTTTATTACTGCCCTTCACATCCTGGCCCTGATGAGAACATTGGTCTGTAGTTAAAGTCAGAGGGCTGTCTTCTGTCTGCAGGGCTTTTCTGGGTGCTGCTTGGCTCATGGACAAGTGATGCCATGTGGAGATGGCGCTGCACCAAGCAGCCTGCGAGGAGCCTCGCAGAAGTGATAATGCAGGATTTGGGGGTGATGAAGAGACATTTGGGTCACGTTTTGGGGCAGGATGACAACTGGCAGCATGTCGGTGTCTCCTTTCCCAAGCCTGGTCTTTGGGAATAAAGCATAGTTCAAATGAATGGCAGTAAGAACAGCCTTACAGCTCTGTGCCGAGGCTAGATCCTTCTGCCTGCATATATTATTCATTACAGCCTGTGTTCTATTTAAGTTTACATTTTAAGTGCTGTGGTTTTTACAGTCGTCGCTGTGGGCTCTGCACGTTGCATGGTGCTGCTGCCCACTGAGCCTGGGATGCTGCCTGTGCTCTGCCTGGCGCTGCCCGGGCTGGCACAGCTCAGGGCACAGGCTGGCACCAGCTCTGGGTGTGCTGCATGGTGCCCATGGGAAGGTGACTGCCTGCAGTTTGCTGACTACATTGCAGGCAATATTGCACCTGGCTGGAGCCTCCCTCAGACACGTGTCAGTAATGGCTTCCGGAATAATTACTGGTCCCAGCTGCCACGTTGGCTCCTGTTGTGGCACCAGCTTTGTCACCAGCAGAGCACTGAGCAGAGCAGCACGTGGAGCTGACATCTCGCAGCATTATTTCCTCTCTATTATTTCCCCCTCCTGATCTATTAAGAAATAACCACTTACAGCGACAGGGACGTATTGCGCTCATGGAGATGGCTTAGCTGGGACACAACCGCTCATTTTTCCTTGCTGATATTTTATTAATATCCATTATTAACCTTGATTCTCCTTCCCCATAGTGCTTTATCATCCGCACTAATTAATTCTTCCTACAGGATCTCAGGATGGGGTGGGCAATGCTTGTGTCCAGGCTCATGCCTGCACTGCTGCCTGACAGCGGGGTGCTGCTGTGTCCCTTAGGGCTGAGCAAACAGGACATCGAGGTGATGCCCTAAGAAATACTGGAGCCGCTCTCCTCCTCCTCCTCCACAGCAGCCCACAGGCCAATGCCTGGGGAGAGCTGGGAGCCCGCAGCTGGGAACCCCAGGCTGCTGCTGAAACTGGTTCTACGTGCGGCCTGCAGTGCTTTGCAGACATCTCTGCTCTCTTCGTTCTGAACCAGGCTGTGGTTTGTCTTTGTAGATGCCTCCAATACATTAATACAAATGGTGTAGTAGTAGAAGATGCGCTGTAATACAACAGTGTGTGCTCTTAGTAATTCTCCTTCAGCAAGTGAACGCTTCCTTCCTCCTTTGTATTCATTGTTTTGATGCTTGAGAAGTGTGTGTTATGCAGCATGCTGAATTCTGTGACAACTGGAAGAACCTGGCAGGGGATAAGGATGTCCTCACCATGCTGGGGGGAGCTCTGCGGTGCTGTCCTGCACATGGGGTTCAGCATGTGCTCCAGGGGCAGCTTCATCAGTGAATGTTTTCAGGAGAAGCTGTGCCTGTCCAACAGTGATGAGATTCTCAGCTGTTTTGCTTGCAAACAGCGAGGTTTTGCACGAGAACAGAGTGCGTTCCTCCACCTGCAGGCACAGGGTGGGTCCCAGCTGGATGCTGGAGGTGGGAATTGCGTTGGTTCTGAGTACAAGTGTGGGCTTGGTGCCTGTGTGTCTGCACATTTTGCCTCGTGGCAGCAGTGGGGCTGTGGCCCAGCAGTTCCTGCAGAGCACTCTCAGGGCTGTGCTGATGTTCTGCAGGGCCAGGAAGGGCAGAGCGGTGGGTCCTGTGCTCAGCACTGAGCTATGGCCATCATGGGTTTTACTGTGCACTGTCACTATTCAGATATTTCTGCTAAATATGCAGCTATGCTAGAGGAGGTGTTTATTGCTATTTGTAATGACAGATTTATCTTACTGATTTTTCCAACACATTTCTCTAGAGGAAATTAGATGACTGCTTGGTTTAAGCTGTGCCATGGAGAAACTGTTTCCCTAAATACCTAACAGCTCATCCAGAGAGGTGAGGAACAGCTTGGGCGGGCTGCCTGCAGGGAGCTGTGGTTCTTGGTGCTGCTGCACCTCTCCAGGAGGAGCTCAGCAACAGGTGACTGGGAGAGAACTTCAGCTATGTAGAAGTCTTGCTTGAGGAACAAGATGGGGCACTCCTTAAAACACCTCAGAATAGGCAAATGGGTTCAAAGTTTGGGTTGTGCCAGCTATAAAACCTGTACTAGTTTACAGCAGGTCTGGATGCTGGAGCAGCTGGCAAGGTAATGGAAAAGTTCCTATCAGCTTCTGCTTAAGTTGCAGGGGGAAATAGGGAAATTGTATCCTTGTTGATCAGAAATGATGCAGGAGGAACAGCAGCTGGTGAGGGGGGTAGGAGTGCAGAGGTCCTTCCCAGCCCCAGGAGCTGCTCCTGACGGTGCTGTCCCTGCTTTGCTGCTCGATGCTGTTGGCAGGGACTTGCTGCACATTGCGGTCTCCATTTCCAGCCCTTCCTCCCATTGCTGTCTCCATTATCAACTCTATCTACTTTCAGAGCAAACTCTGAACTCACGGCTAAGCAAATAAATGACGTCTCACTGTGGGAACCCACTGAGCCGATCCCCCCTGTGCTGGGGAGGGGTTCTCTGTGTCTCTCCTGACATGCTGGGTTATTTTTAGCCGTAATTAAAATCCCAACATAGAGTGTCACAGAATCCATTCTATTAACTGATGTGCCAGCACATTTTTTATTAAATAGTCTATAAAAAGTTTTTAATTTTTAGTATTTGGAGTCTTCAAGGGGAGAGCACCCTAACGCTGATGCCTGATGACAGGTAGTCAATGAACTGGGAGCAAAATGCAGTGGTGGTTTTGTCTGTCTGCAGCTCCAGCTGGCACTAAATTACAGAATTAATAGGCTTTTAGAGGAGACTGACACATAGGTGCTGGGGAAAAGACAATTAGATGTGGAAAGCCACTTTTCTCACCGCATTTAATTTTAACTGGAGGCCTTGCGACTCAATAAATCTTTTCCTTATTTCATCCTCAGTTTTTCCACAGGTAGTCAGGCCTTTCAGGGAAACACCAGGAAAGTAGCACATAGAAGTGACTCCATTTGTCCTCCCCCTGTGTCCTCCTGCTGCTGGCAGCCCTTTTTCCCCTCCCCTGTGAGCGGTGGTGCGTTCCCATTGCCCTCTGCGTGCTGTGCAGGGCCGGGTATGGCTGTGAGCTGCACCCGCCGAGGGCTGCCCGAGCTGTGAGCTGTGAGCTGTGGATTGCTGGCTTCTCTGTGAGCTGGGAGGCATCAGCGTGTGCAGTGAGCATTGGCAGCAAATCCCACACACGGTGCTGGGGATGGTGCATTCTTTGCATTATTTCTCAGCAGAACAGGAGGAATTTGCTTGAGAAAATGCTGGAATGAACAAACAGCCTCTTCCTGTGCTGTGTTTGTGGCCCTCTTGTTCTGAATTCAGCTGCCATCCAGCTCAGCATTTTCCTGCGTGAGTCACTGAGGATATGATTAAATTTTAAGTGGTGGCAGAGGAAGTAAATTTAGAAGTAGCAGAATGAGCCGTTCCGGGAGAGATGCCCAAAGGCGTCTGCGTGGAGCCGGCACCCATTGCAGCCGGATCTGCTGCCAGCGTGAGGCCAGCACCCAGCTTGGCCTTCTGTCTGCAGAGGTACAGGAGGATGGAAAGCTGAATCACGGCTGTGGGATTCCGTAGTTGTGCTGTAGGCAGTGCTCTCAGCAGAGGTGGTGACAATTTACCACTGACACACTTCAGATTCTTTAGAAGACTTTTTTCACCATTTTCATTAATTATTCTTAAAATAAAGTGCTTCCATGCAGCATTAATTCAGGAGCAGAAAATGTAAGTTCCATCCTATTCTCTAAGGTTGGTTTTCACGATGAATTAATGGGAGTTAATTTAGCACTGCACAACAAACTGAACCGCTGAAGAATACAAAGTAGCTGCTGCTCCCTACTTGTTCCTCCTCTCATTAGTGCCCCTTTTTGGTTTTAATTCTGCGTGATAGAAGAGGTCTTTGTCAGGCAAGAGGTGAACTTGCTGAAAACACGGCTGTAAGGGACGCATAGAAGGGCATTCCTGCTCTTGTGAGTGCCAGCGTGAGTGCAGGCGCGCAGCTCTGCCAGCAGCCCATGGCCATGTGCGGGGCAGCGGCTGCGCTCTGTGCCATCTCTTTTGCACACCTTGTCCAGGTGTGTGCCTTGTCCAGGTCTGGGGGGGGGAACTGCAGAGAAAATCCCCTTGAGCAATTAAGGAGTCAGTGCACCACTGTGATTAGTTTTGTGCTCACGGTTTGGGTGCTGTGTGCAGGGCATTGCTATTCTGTACCTGCCACGGCAGTGTGAGGCTGCGTTCTGCCCAGAGAATCACACCTCCCATTAATCCATGTTTTATTGAAAGTTTAAATAACAGACAGGCAAAATTTGATCAATTAGCTGCGATTCCAAGGAGGTGTCATGGCAGAATTAAATCTTAGGCACTCCTAATGCTTCTGGGTGCTCCCATGGCACCTCAGGCACCTCCTGGTTTCATAGCATGGGGCTTCAGTGTCTGCATGCACAGCATCAGGGCTTCCCTGCCCGTGTCAGCCCAGGGTGCAGAGCTTTCATTTCTTTTAAAGGTTCTTAAGAAATTATCAAAAATTAAAATACATTTTTGACACAGCTGTTGCCAGAGCCCGCTACAGAGAGGAGGGTTTATATGGCACACAGCAGGTCGATGTGCCCGTTTCCAGAGGCGAACAGCTGGGACGTGGCTGGGGCTCCCAGTGCAGAGATACTCTGGCAGAGGAGCAACCATAGTGATTTATGGGGTTCCTGCTGCCCCTGCTCCCCCAGCCCTGTGCCCACTCCGTGCTCACAGGGGACGTGCTGGGGGCTGTGACCCAACGGCTGCTGTGAGTCCCTGGATGCTGAGACGTCAGTGTGACAGCGTTAATGCAAGAGAACACAGCTCTGTACTCCAGGTATCCTTAACCTAATAAATAGTTTCAGTTAATGGACAGCAAAAGGAAGGACGCTCAGTAAATCTGATTTTATGAGCCTTTCACTTATTTACTGTGCCCATTAGGTCAGAAGTTGGGTAATGGTGACTATCCATTAGTGCATTAGCTCAGAGATGAGGGAGCTGAATTTTAAATTTAAAAAAAAGTGGGAAGAAAGCCCAGAGCCCTGCCCATGCGCTAAGCCTTCTGCTCCTCAGCAGCCCATCAACTGTCAGCTCCCACCTGCCTGGGGGGCCGCATCCTGGCACGGCACTGAGCCCACGGCTGCCCCTGCCCTGTGGGGTGGCGCTGAGCGAAGGGTCAGCGCTGGGCTGGAGGGCATTTGCAAACCAAGCTCTACTGCGTGGATAACCCTTCTTTTACTGATTTCCTTTTAAATTTTTACTGTACCCAAGCAAATTAGTTTTTAAATCTCTTTTTCTAATTTTCTAGATACCCTGGGATTATTTACACACCCCAGAAAGAGCTGTTTACTGTTCCAAGTAATTCAGTGAACACTCACTTGCTTGGAGTTAATACGCAGCTCCGTTCCAAGTGCTAGCAATTTGCTGATAATTGGAATGTTGGCATACCCTGGAAAATCCCCATCTCACAAGGTAGTTTATGGAGTCGTATTATGCAGCATAAAAGCCAAATTTCATCGTTTACATGCTAGCAAGGAAACTTGTTCATTAGCGATTAGCAGGCTGTTGGGATGCAGGAGGGCTGCTGGGATTTGGAAGGGCTGCTCTGGGGGCACAGCCCTCTGTTTGTGCACAAAGAACCACGTGGAGCTCTGCTCCATCCTCGTGGGCTGCAGCAGAGCTGTGTGCAGAGCTGTGCATCTCAGCGGGCGGGGAGTGCTGGCTGGCAGCGGTGTCCATCTCCTCTACAGACACATTTCAGTTTCGATTTGCTGAGCGTGTCCTCTCTGCAGAAAAGCAGTCGGTGTAATAGAGACCTTCCTCTGATGCTAATAGAAGGTGATACATAGAAATGAAATCCACTTTCTCTGCTCGTGCTGTCTGCTCACTGTTCTCATGTGAGTCCCATTATAGGGGTCACTGCGATGCTAGCAAAGCACCAGGGGTTTCCAGACAATGAGACCGGCTCTGCTGAGGGTCTGGGACGGTGTGCAACAGGGAAGGGGCTCGGGGCAGTGGGAGTGGTGATCCCTCACTGCAGCTCCTCCTGCTTCTTTCACCTCTCCTCTTTTTCTCCTAACTGAATTTCCTGGGATTAATGTTTGAACAGCACTCATCCTATAAATCTCTCTCTGAGGCTTTCTCAGAACAAACAGCAGAGAACAAGGCATCTGTCTGACACTGACAGAGCTCCAACCTGTGCATCAGGCAGGGAGTGCTGTCAGTGCACTGAGCTGGGAGCTGCCTCCACGCTCATGTGCAAGGAGAAAGAGTCATTGAGATTAATTGCAGAACGGCATATGCAGTGTGGTAAATAGTTATTTGGAAATGATTGTTTGTGTTTAATTATGACATATGCGTGTGTTTAACAGTCATACATTTTTCATTGGATTGTATATGCAGATGCAGGCAGTGCAGCACAGTGATGGGATGCAGCGGTTTGGGTCGGGCTGGTCCTGCAGCACAGCTCTGCCACTCCTCACCCATATGGTAGCACAGAGCCCAGCACTGCCCCACCACACAGCCCTCGGGCGCAGAACTCAGAGTTCACAGATTTGCAGCAGAACAGGAATTTCTTCTTCTTAGTGAAAGGGGCTTTCCAACCAATGGAGCTGGTCTCAGTGGTGTGGTCAACTCTTGGGTTCTTAAGTGCATGCTGACACCCAGCATGTTTCCACCTGTCCCATGTCAGTGCTTTTCCAGGTCTATTTTCTCTTCTGTTTCTCCTCCTTTCCCTATTCCTCTTTCCCCAACACGCTTTCACAGATGCATGTTGCACTGGTGAAAGAAGAAAACGAAAAATAAAAGTGCAGGGAGGATGGGCTGGAGAGACAAAATTAGAGGGAAGGTACAGATAAAGAGGCAATTTAATCAGAACGGAAAATTCCCATGGTACAAAAGGAGGAGTGCAGTTGCTGGGAGGTGGAGGCAGAGTCCTGGTTTCACTGCTCGTTGGAGCACAGGAGTTGTGTTCCCACTGCTGATGCCTGGTGCGGCGGTGGGAGATGAGCATCGCTGTCTGTGTTGCTGAACCAATCCCTCCTGGGACCAAACACATCACTCAGAGAGTTTCGTAATGTTTAATTTTGCATTAGGCACAGAATGCGCTGTTTCTGTGTTGTGTAATCACAAGCTCAGGCTGCCTACGTGCTGCTGAGCGATGACATTTTTTCCCTTTTCTCCATCTGCAAAGCTGCAAAGAATGCTCCATTTCTGGCAAAAATAATAAATTAAAAAAAAAAAAAAAAAAAGCAAAATGGCTTTTTGACCCAGAAGCCAAAGCATAAGTTTTGAACAAAGGAATAACGATGTTCTTTTCAACTGGTCCTCTCAGATGGTCTCGTGTTGGTGCAGCTTTATTCTGTGTACTGCAAAAACATCCCTGGGAGATGGGACGTGGCTCAGACAGGGCAGAGTGCTGCTGCTATGTGTGCTCACACTGCAGCACAGGCATCCCATCAGGCTCCAGCTCATGACTCCGGTGCACCATGAGCACTGGGGGCTGTGGTTAATTAGGACAGGTAATGGCAGAAGACAGCCTGGCTCTAAAGGCTGCAGTAATCCTGGGAAAAGTTCATTGTTCTTTATTTTTGCTTTGATAATTAACTACCTGAGTCATAGAACTTTATATATAATTATTCTTCAGTGTCACATGCACAAGCAGCGCACAGCTGTGCCGGATGCACCGTGCTGTCGGTGCTGTTCTGAGCACAGCCTCAATCCTGGAGCGTAGCAAGGACAGCACAGCACAGCACAGCTGCTGAACGTTTTTGCCAGCCAAACCTGTGCGTTGTATAGGTTTTAGCCTGTTTAATGAAGCGTGATAATTGAATGGTAATAGCTGTTCTTTGAAAGTCCAGAAGACAGATGGAACTCTGTTAGGATCAATGTATTGTCTGCAGGGAAATAATCCATCTCTGGAAGAAGCCAGTGATTTGTTCTTGTTGTTCTGTGGAATTAGGAAATATTGCTGTTTATGAGGCGCATTTATAAAACCAGCACTCAGCTGTTATGGAGTTGGCTCAGGGGCATTTCCCACCGCCCGCATGCAGCCAGTGGGGCTCTGGGTGCCACACAAAGCCAGCTCCAGTGCAGACCAGACCTGAGCAGCAGTGTGGGGGCACAGGTGTGCACTGCAGCCTGGCACAGGGAGCGCTCTCTGCTGCCTGGGGTCAGGGTGCCGTTGCGGCTGACCTCCTGCATCCCTGGCTCTGTGTGGGAGCGTGATAGGAGTGCTGCCGGGTGCTGAGCAGCCCCCATGGGATGCTGTGGCACGACTGTGGGCAGTGCGGTGCTGGGCACAGTGGCTGTGGGCAGTGCGGTGCGGTGCCAGGCAGCACAGCTCGCTGCGCACACTACTGAAAATGAGAAAATCGGGCACAGTGTAAGGTTTGGTCTTGATTGATTGTATGTGCTCAGAGCTCAGCCAGGTCGATCCAAGCCACTGCGTTAAAAAAGCAGCGACTTGACAGGAGTTGCATAGATTGCCAACGTGCTCGAAACTGTTTTTGCTGTTTTACTAAAATAAATGCCTCAGCCCTGCCAGAAGCGTTAGAGGTGGAAGAAGCCAGCACTGAGGTGCAGAACCAAAGGCTGCAAGTGGCAGCTCGGCCACAGCCATGCACTGCAGGGGGCCTGGAGACTGAAGGGTCGTGTCCAGGGGGGGCCATCCTGCACCCGCCCGGCTCTCCTTTGGTTCCCTGCAGTGTGATTTCCAGCAGAGGCAGGGGTCCCTGCTCACCACAGCCTGCTGTTTTATCGCTGTAGTTGATGAAGAAATTTCATTTGTTCATATTTTAAAACCAGTCAAAGAATAATGTGCGCATTTTCCGCCCCATGGCTTAAAAGCCCTTATCTGCAATTTTTTCTGTACTCGCTCTAAGATGTGTTGGCCTTGGTGGTTGATTACTTTAATTTCCCCAGGCAGGCATTCATTATCCCGTACCACTCACATCTTTATGAAATAAGATGTTTGATGTAGCAAAATGACTGCGGTACAATTAGCAAGGTATTGTTTCCAAAGGAGCCCCGCACTTGCATGTAGGTAGAAGGGCACGCAGGGCAATAATTTACAATAAAAGAAGGCACATCACTGGGGATGCAGTCCTTGTCCCATGGTATTTGCCCCTTGACACTGATGATCCCAGGTGTGAGTTGGGCTTCAGGAGGTAACCACAGGGCCTCCTTCCATTGGAAGCACTGACAGTCCATGCACTGCGCCCTGGGCAAGGTCAGTGCCGCAGACCTGAGCCCACAGGGCTGCCTGTTGGCTGCTTGCTAAGGAGGAAGAGAACAGAGAGAAAAACCTTTTACTGTTTGTCTTTCTTGCTGAAACAAATAAATAAATAAATAAAAATTAATCATGGTAATGCTAAACAGAGAGGCCTATTTTGGATCTGTTTCATGCAACGATTATAATGTGGTGATGGTGATAAAGACAAGCCATTGTCTGTGCAGCCCGTGGTGGGTAATGGGCAGCACAGTGCTGCCTGCAGCCCCCAGCTCAGCCCTCAGCGCACAGAGATCAGGGCAGCCCCTGCATGGGACGGGCGGCAGAGCGAGGTGTGCAGGAGCGCAGCCCCCGGCCGAGCTGTGCCCCGGCCCCCCTGCACCATCCTGCCCGGGAGCTTGCATGTGCTCGGGTGCTCTTTTTTGTGTAAATATCATGGTAAAAAGACATGACATTTTCTGGGCCATCTTCAGTATTAATAAGCTTCCAAGTACGGGGTGACCTTTTCACAAAGGATTTGTAAATGCCAAAAAATGCATAAAAATCTCTCCTGCTGAAGCAAGCCGAGGCTTCGTAATTTTGCATTTAGTTCTTAAATGGTGTTTTCTTGCCTTTCCCCTTTGGCTTTCATCATCTCTTTCCACTGAATGTCCGTGATGAAATCTGAACCTCTGTAACAGCCACCAAAGACGATGAGCAAATCCAGCAGTGCAGCAGCCCTTGCCCTCGGCTTTCAGCTGTGCCGTCAGCGCCTCTGCCCTGTGACTGTGTTCAGTGCTGTGCATCCATTGGTACACCTCTGAGAACCCACTCTGACACCACCAGATTCCTCCTCCTCTCTTTGCAATAGCCCAAAGATTTCGCCTGCTGGCGTGGAACCAAGATTCTCCTAAGCTGCAGCTTGAAAAGATAAAATTAACTCTGGATCTGACTCAAATGCAAGTTTCATATTTAAAATGTTTTATCACCTCAAAATCTCGTCCTCCTTTTAATTTCCTGAGTGGTTCTTGTGCCCAGCTCAGCAACCACTAATGCACTCCGAGAGTTTCCTGCTCAGCTTCCAAACCTATTCCCGCATGCACCTCCACCTCAGTACGATGCGTACGATGGGAAGGAGCAGAACAGCAGGCTGCAGCCCTGTGCCTATTGTGTCACCTGCAGATAGTGGGGATCAATGCAGGAACGGGAACATTTTCCATAGTTGAACAGGAGGCACCACGTACACATGAACCCAGCAAAAAGATCACCTCAGATTACTGCCCAGCTACACAGGGCGCGTGGTCTGAACCCCACTGGGTTCCTCAGTGCACACTGCTGAGATCGGCAAGGCTGATGCTTACCGTGCTCATAATGTAATGGTGCTTGGAAGGTTTAATTTTCTTCTTAAAAGCTCCATATTATGGCAAAAGAAACACTGCACGGTGGTGACACAAGCTAATTGCTCCACTCTCAGACAATGTAAACGTTTGCTCACTGCTTCTCAAAAGCACTGAGGCACTCAGCCCTGCAGCAGCTCCATGCCTCTCCTGCCCAAAGCTGTGGGGCACCGGCTGCAGTCAGATGGAGTTTCTCTGTATCTGGACCAGGTGAGGGCTGGGCAGTGCTCCGAGCCACATCCCAGAGCACAGCAGCTGCCCTGTGCAGGGCTGCTCCCCATGCTTTGTGAGCAGTCCCAGCCCTACACACAACAAGGAGTTCCCTGGGCCCTCTGGAGCCTCCAGCAGCCCCACAGACCCCTGGCTCGCACTGTGCTTCTGCTCAGAACCTTTCCATCACAGCTGTGCTGCTGCAGTGTGAGCCATTACTTCTTGTTTGGTTCTCATTCACTAATTAGAGTAATGGGTCCCTGTCCTCCATGTTATGTCCCTCTCACTATTTGTACAGTGTATCACGGCTCCCTCTGGTCCCCTTTCCTCCTCACTTAGAGAGTCCCAGTTCGCTTTAATCTGTCCTCCCCGCCCCTCACTCCTACTCCCACTTCATGCATCACATAACCAGGCCTCATTGCTCTGCAGAAGGATCACATCAGGGTGATAACATTCTGGTGGGGGCTGAAAAAGCAGCTGTTTGGGTTTCTGTGGATTCCCACAGCCGCCCGCGGCACCGCGCAGTGTCTGCACCGCGGGTCGTGCAGCAGTGGTGCATGCAGGGCTGCAGCATTCCCTGTGTGTTCTGCAGCACCGAGATGGGGGTTCGTTTGGATTCAGAAAGTGGAAATGCCAAGCTTCGTTTATGTGCTGGCACCAGCCTTAATTACCTTTCCCTTTTTTTAGCAGCATTCCTGTGTTCTGTTTCTTACTTAGAGCTGATAATAAGCTGTCCGTCCGTGTAAGCGCTCTGCTGACACAAATCGTGACGGATATGAGCAGCAATAAGAGCACGGCTAATGAGACACTGCTCACAAAGAGAGGAAAAATTGAACCGCGTTCTTTAATCATCAGTGTGCAAAGCCAACTGGAATAGATTTGTTTCAAGAAGGCCTCTTTTCTATTTAAATGTAAAATACACTGAAGTGCTTTAAGAACCACAGAAACCACGGGTTTCTGAAGCTGCGTTATCCTTGTAATCCCAGCCAAAGAGAAAAGGAAAAACACAAGCAGCTCTGCAGCGTCACAGAGGGGCCAAGGGCTTCTCCTGCTCAGATCGCTTCTGTGCAGAAGCGCAGGAAGGCACAGCTACAAAGAGGTCACCAAAAGCTTTGGTCGCTCGTTGCTCTGGGGGATGCGGACTCAGGGGTGTGTCTGTGCTGTGCGGCAGCTGTGTGCTGTGCCAGGGCACAGGGAGCTCCCTCAGTGCGGGTTTCCCTGCCGGTGGCTGTGCCCACTTCTCTGTGCCTTTCAGAAGGGTGTGGGGCAGAACGTGAGGACCACCCCCCAGCCCTGCAGGGCTCACATCGCTGCGCTGTCTGCCCGGCTGTGCCTGGCACAGCTGCATGCAGTGAGCGTGCCTGAGGGCTGCTGGGGCTGTAGGGGCACTGAGCTCAGGGAGAGCAAATCGATCGCCTTTTTTGTCTCATCCCGATCAGCCCCCCGAGCACTCATCTTTTCCCACATCTCACTCTGAAGTCTCTCTTAATTGCGCCCATTTCACAGTACAACATAATGATTACTATAACTCCCAGCACCACTGCAATGATCCAAATGTTTCTGTGCAATATTCCAAATGCTGTGATCCTGAATTGAGTTCTTTATTAGGAAGAATTATGAAATTTAGAGGAATAATGCCAGTCTCTGAGAACAGAGAGTCTGTTATGCAGCTCAAGGTGCCGGGTGTATTCTGTCTGCCTCCCCTGCCCCCACATGCCCACAGCCACTGCTGGGCAGAGCAGACCCCCCTCCCGCCCCATGCTGGCAGCCCAGCCCCGCAGAGCCCTCAATGCAAGTTGCTGCTCACTGCACGCATGGAGCTCCCGTGAACCAATTCCTCCCTTCTGCCAAAGACGTGAGATTGGATTAGGAACTGTCACACCTCCAAACAGAAATTCACCAAGGGTCTCTGTTTACCTTCAGGATAGAATTTTTAGAAAATGTTCTGATCTCATTTCCCCCTGCTTAACACACTCATAAAGGCACTGAGGAAAAGAAACCAGGCTGCAGGCCAGCATCTTCAGCAACCGAGGCATTAATAAGCATCAGATGTTGTGGGAACCTGCTGTGACATTCTGGATAAGCAGTGTGAGGAAGCAATGGAGGGGGCACGCAGTGCAGTGATAGGCACTGTGTGATCATACAGGGAGAGGTGTGACAGCCGGAGGGGTGGATGGCTTTAAGAGGGACTCAGTTAACTCAGAGTGGAGCAGCCTCTCTGTGGCTACAAACCCCTCGGCCCAGTGTGCCTTCTGGCTCAGGACGCCCCTAATCTGCTCACTGCCATGACCTGGAGCTCACACGTGGCACAGCTCTCTCGGTGCCCACCCGGCTCACACGGGATGCTGGCTGCGCTCCCCAGCACAGCCGTTGGCTCTGCCCACGTCCCAGCAGCCGCCCCGCGCTGCAGCCTCCCGGCTCAGTGCATGCTGAGCACTCTTCCTGCCGCACTCCTTGCAGTCGGGTGATATTTTAGAGTCGTAATAAAGTAACTGCACTGACAGGAGTCGAACATGAACATTTGGAGTGTGGGCTGAGAAAAAAACACCATCTTTATGCCCGCGCACAGCAATGATCCTCTCCAACAGTGAGTGCAGCAGCAATGCTTCCCTCGGCAGCACAAATCACTGCTCCTCCCTCAGCTCCTCCAAACGCTAACATCTCCACCACAAACAACAAAATCAGAGATTTTTCCCCAGCAGACACCCAGTCCTCGTGATTTCAGATGCTTTTGTTTTCTTGTTTTATCTTCATGAACAGTTTGAATGGTTTTATAATTTGCCTGCGCTTCCACTTTATTGTATCTGTCTTCCATCTGTTATTTTTATGGCTTCTGTTACCATTCTGCTCTCACTAATGCCAACGGCTCTACTGTAAAACTGATGTTGCATCCTACAAACTTATCACCTCGCTCCAAAAATACATCTTGTGCATGATGGCATAAGAACTGCCTGGAGAAGAACGAATGGATCTTTTATTAATGATTTTCTTGTAGGAAGAGACAATGTGATGGTTGCTCTTGGTGCAAATACATCTTCCCACTGCAGCTGCAAAATTCCCCCTGAACGATACCGAGCTCATTAAAATCCTCCCCCATTTGGGACGGCATGCTGCCTTCCTCCTTGTTTCCAGGCACAACTGACCCCAGCCTGCTACCAAGGGGTTTATTAAAGCAGCAAGGGATGGAACAAATGTTTGTTAAAAAGATCTAATTCTGAATACACCGAGTTGTCCATTTTACGTTCATGGCTCAGGTGAAGCCGTGGGTTGGCAAGTCTTGCCAAGGCACCAGGATGTGCCCGATCATCAGGATTCAAAGGCAGAGAGACATCAGCACAGAGCTGCCTTCACCCTGCTGCCAGCAGTCCCTGCCAGGGAGGGACTGAGATCCATGAGTCCAATACATACATGTGTAAATTAGAATGTATTAAAAACATAAACTGCTCAAATATTAATATTTAAACACCATCCCCTGGAGTGTCACCACAGATTTTGCTGGAGGAGCAGATACTGAACACAAAGGTGACGGAGTCTAAAGAGCTGCCTGAAGCACTTTGTTGTCCAAACTCCTGGTGTGGTTTTGAATAGAGCTGCCTCAGGGACAGATGCAGCCCCAGCGTCCAGCGAGGAGCACCACGGAGGAGTGTTCCTGCCCAGGGGTGACCCCAGCTTCCAGCTATCCGTAATCCTGAGCCAATCCACGCGCTGCCTCTGGTGATTTGCTCCCTCTAACTAGCTTCTGGTGGAGCGAGCCTGGCATTAGCTAATGCAGAGGCCATTTGCTGAGGACAATACATTTATCGCTGAGAGTCTACCTATGTCTATTGTGCTGAGCGTGCACATGGTGAATCTCAATCATTTTAACTCAGACACTCTATTATACATACCATGAAATTTAACAAGGTATGTCCTATACAGGGCTGTAACATTGCAGCTGTGAGGACTAATTAGATAACACTCATTATTGTTCATTCAATTTGCGTTTGCAGATGCAGGGAGCTGAGTGCTGACTGCTCTCACTCTGATTGATCGCTCCCACTTTGCATTCATTAGGAAGGTGGCCTCAGCACAGTGGTTTTACAACATGTGTTTGCTCCCGCGTAGCTGGATGTGCCACTCACAAGCCCTGAACTGTGCCTCTGATTAACAATATTGTGCAAACATGGCACAGGCGGTGCAGTGCAATGGGCGGGCAGCGGAGCTGTGTGCTGCAGGGAGAGACGGCCGGGCGGGGGGCTGGCAGCAGTGCCCACTGCTCATCTGCTCCCACTGGACATGAGTTACAGAAACAAATGGCTTTGCCAGGAGACTGAGCTGTCAGACAAATGCCAAACCTGCAGAATGAGGGCAAATGGACCCATCGGCTGCTGCGCCTCTCCCTGATGCTTCTGTGCTCTGTTTCCCCTCTGCCCAGGCTGCACCCCCTGCCTGCTGCAGAGCCACAGGAAGGGCTGTGCTGACCTCAGAGCTCACCTCACACCAGCACTGCAATCAGAACCCATCAGGGAATCCCATGTGTTCCCATAGGGCTGAGAGCCAGGTTAGCCTTGGCTGTCTATGAGGCAAGATTGTCCAGGCCCATGGTCAAAATAATAAAGAAACAGTGCAAGATGCAAATGATAGTTTCTGCAAGTACTGTCCAGGTACTGAAGAGAGGCGCCTGTCCAACAGCGGGTACTTCTCCTCCCCTGCACTGTATCAATCTGAGTGTATTTAAACAACAACAAGCTGTAAGTGCTATACTTTGCCATCCCCAGAAGTCTGTTTCCACATCTGAGTGCAGTGAAGGCTCCATGCAACAAACAAACGTTACAGCTGCTCCTGCAACAAGTCCTATTGTACTACAAACCAACAGAAGCACTTCTGGCAGTGGCATTTTCTCAGCCACGCTGAAGCTGTGACAGTGTTCTGCAGTGCAGCACGTGCCGCATGCCCCTTGCAGCTACAGCTTTACAGGAGAAGCATCCTGGTAGTCAGGGATTAGGTTCAGCCCAGTACAGCCCCAGCTCAGAGCCCTCTGAAACAAACCAGAGCCTGTGCACAGCAGTGGGTGAGGGGACAGTATCCAGCAGGAGGGCACACGTCGCCCCAGAGACCCTCTGTGTCCCACTGCCCCCCAGCCACAGATGGGCACATCCAAGGCAGGATGCTGCCGTTCAGAGCTGAACTGGTTCCAGGGGATTTTTTCATTACACTCAGTGTTGCCAGGCTGCTAGCACAGCTCTGCTGCCATCATGCTACCAGATGAACTGTTGCTTCAGCTCATTTCGGTGTGAAACACTGTCACTTTTTGCCTCTTTGCTTATGCAATACTCACTGGATAGTTCAGGCCTATGCATAACATATTTATTCAACAGTAATCGTTTCATTTCTGTAAAGGAAATATGTTCCACCACTCCTGCAGCTGACAGGCTCTGGCATACGCTGGAAGCTGAGGCTCCAAAAGGAGGGAGAATATGTTTATAGGATGAACTGCAGCTGTTTGCAGCACTCTTCTGCCCTAGCAATTATTTTAATAGGAAGAATTCCTGGAGGGTTATTTGGCTTCTGCACAGCGCGTGCTGTGCTCACAGCCACTGGCTGGGTATTAGAGAAGTAAACCTCCGAAGACACTTCTGTTCCTGTAAAGCATTTTTAACAGGGAGCAGGGTTCTGTTCTGCAGCCTGCTCACACACCAGAAAACACTTGTTCCCATGAGTGGCACCAGGAATGGTACAAAACCCGAAACATTTCCATAATCTGCATTACCATAACCCTGCTCATCAGCACTGTGAGCTGCCCTCACCTCCCCGGGTGCAGAGCTCTCCAAGCAGCCCGAAGGCGTGCAGCAAGGAGTGGCACAGTGCAGGTGGACGAGCTGCATGCTGCAGGGCGATGCACAGGGCCTCAAACCGAGCAGAGAGCGGCCCTGGGCGGCGTCATGGCGCCGTGCTGGGCTCCCTGCTGCGGCGCACAGAGGGCTGTTGGCTCACTGCTGCAAGCAAACTGAAGTCCATTAAAAATTCAGCAGCGCCCTGTGGATGTGTGGCTGCTGTGGCTCAGCAGTAGGCTCTGTCAGGACAGCCCTCAGATCGCTGATCACTGAATACAGCACCCCAACCCACTTGGGCCATGAGCAGAGCAGCCCGCTGCCTCAGCTGAAGCCGTGGGTGCCGTGTCTGTCCCCAGGCTCCTGCACGGCCACGGAGATGTGCTGCAGGCGGCCGGATGAGGAAATGCATACATCCTTCCTGGGTATTTACTTCCAATTCAGCTGTCCAAAACATTGAATATTTGAATTCTTCATAATTTCGTTCTGCTCTCATTTTTATTTCAAGAAACACACGTGCTTCTACTGCATAGGAAATGTGCTGGCAGTACTTCCACCAGGAAGGCTCTGCTCACAAACTTAAGATTATCTAACAGAGACTTTGGTTGAGGGGGTTTGTTTAACAGCCCCAGTTAAAAACAAAACCAAGGAGCAGCACGTGGCGCAGTGAGGGGTGAGATCGCTCCAATGGGTCGGTCCCGGCCAGCCTCAGCTCCAGCCACAGCTCAGCCCCAGCTTAACCCTGCTGACCCCTGAGCAGTGACACTGCCAGCAGTGCTTCTGTGTGCCACAGACAGCCATGCAGCAATGCAGTGCTGCACAGACCCACGCACAGACACAGGGCCACCGAGGCCCCAGGAGACATTTCTAGCTGAAAGTAATGGAGATCGGTGGCCTAACTGAAAGTTAAATGCCTTAATACTTCTGTGGAAAGAGATGTAAGAGACCAACACGTGCATAAATAACACCTGCCAAATCACACTTCAGAATGTCAGCCAGAAAAAAGAAACCCTAACAAATATCCTGATACAGGGAAAACAGATAACAGTTTGCTGTGACCAAATAATGTTTCTTGCATACAGAAATGCCATCCTTTATCTAGATATTTAGATGGGAACAGAAGTTCACTGGGTTTGTCAGCACCATTCATTTCTCTGGAGAGAATTCCGAAGTGCTGCTGCTGACAGAACATCAATAATGGAGATAAATGCTCCGAAGCGTTAATTTTCTCAGTGCTGTGAAATCCAGCTCACACACCTTCACCGTGCAGCAGGGAGGGGGTAATGCGAGCGGGCACTGCGAGCACCGACCGCAAATAAAACAACATAATTGGAGTGGGGTCTGTGAGCAGCCTGGAAGAGGTGTGCTCTGGGCAGCAGGACAGGGTTTCGGCAGCTCCCAGCAGTGCTGCAGCCCAACACTGCTGCCAGAGTCTGCCCCGTTCACAAAGTGCTCTGCAGTAAACACCAAAGGAAACCATGGCCAGAGCTGCTGGCTGTGTCAGCACAGCGGTGTTGTGAGCACAGAAAAGTGAAGGCAGGAGCAAATGGGGACACTGAATGTCACTCTGTTACGATGGGCAGCTACCTGCAACTCACCCTCGCTTGCACTGAATGCAGTACCATGTCAGAAGGTAATTTTCCCCACATTTCCTGTCTGGGATTCATTTGCTGGCATTGGGCAAACACTGCAAATGTTTATGCACAAATGTTCCCTAGAACATTTCATGTAATTAGTCCCAACCATTTTCTCCCTCCTTTTAGATTCAGTTCCCATGACTTTATTCTGCCAGACCTGTTTACGATCAGAGTATCCACTGAAGTAGCAAATTGCACATGATTATTGGAGATAATTCACCGAGAGCAATGCGATAAATTCATTATTAATTCTCATTATGAGCACTGCTGTCCGCTGCCCGTGGCCCTGCAGTCAGCCCTGGAGCTGCAGGCACTGAGCAGCACTGTGCCCAGCGTGGGCAAACCCGGAGCACCTCGCTCCTCCTGGTGAGCAGTGCTGCATCAGCCATTCATTTCATTTAGCTGCTTTCGAGGATGGTGTTGTTGAACTAAATTGAATCTGTCTGCTGGCAAATGCCCTAGAAACAGGCAACAGCCCTCTGGAGCGTGTGGGACCAGTCCTACACCCAATCCATCTTCTTCCAGTGAAGGTGCTGTGCAAGTCAGGCCTGGATGCTTCACTCAGACTGGCAGGACGAGACCTGATAGAGACAGATCAGAGGAACGTGCTCTCCCAGCAACCGCATCACTCTCGGGAAGACATATGAGTCGCCTCAGGAAATAAATGCTGCAATCCATAAATGTCTGCAGGTGCCCAGGGAGCGCTGCCCTGTGCTGCGGGGTGGTGACAGGCGCTGCAATGAGCACTCCTCGCTCCAAACCCACAGTCTGCTCTCTGGTCAGGTTTGTGCTGCCTTCATGCCCATAGTAAATGCCCTGGAAACTGAAGGATTTACACTGAAACTCCACTAAAAAATTATTTTAGCCTAGAGCTACACCAAAGGCATAAAGCAGGCCTATGAAGTGCTGCTGTTGTTTTTCCATGCCGTCCGTGCTGTCAGTGTGCAGGCACAGATCGCAGGATGGAGCAGGAGCTGCTGCAGTGCTGGGGCACCGCGGTGCCGACAGCAGGGAGATCCCCACCATGGCACACCTCTACTGCTATGGCACTGCTCAGGGGCAGCTGCGGTACCTTCACTGACCTCAGTGACATTCACTATGAGCACTGAATTGTCCCATTATTTTTCCAGAGTGAAGAGCTATGAGGAATTAATATCCTTTCCCTCAGAGCTCGCTTTTCTACTATCAAAGCAAAAGGCAGATAAACTATGGGCCAGGAGGAAAAAAAAAGAAAAAAAAAAAAAAAAAAGAATAAGATGATATAATGAAGGGTTTGTATTCTGCATTGAGTTAACCCAGTGGTTGGTTATTCCCCTGCCATCTCCTGCCCCAGGCACTGAGCTATTTCTGGCTCAGTCGTCGTCCTGCTGAACAGACAAGATGTTTCTAACCTTTCTAGGCAATAGCCTTTAATATGTGCAATTCCTGCTGAGGTCGACATAACTTCCAGGCAGGACAAGCTTGCATATTTTAGGAGATCTGGCTTTTAATGTCACTAATCTGCAAGCATAAAAAAAAATTACACTTCACCACTCCCTAGAGGTAAACTTCAGGAATGGAATGGCATAAGCACTGCCACGGTCAGCTGCTCCATATTTTCCTGATGCTAATTGTATGGGAATTGCTGAATCACGGCCTGAACCTCTGATTGATCACCTGGGGCGAGCAGTGAGTCAGCCATGGGAG